>SJYO01040405.1:46168974-46353853 GCA_006410555.1 Capra ibex | reverse complement strand
GTGTTGTGTCTGGGTCGTGTGACGTTGTGTGTGGGTCGTGTGGCGCTCTGTCTGGGTTGTGTGGCGTTGTGTCTAGGTTGTGTCTGGGTCGTGTGGTGTTGTGTCTGGGTCGTGTGACGTTGTGTAAGTCGTGTCTGGGTCGTGTGACGTTGTGTAAGTTGTGTTTGGGTCGTGTGGAGCTCTGTCTAGGTTGTGTGGTACTCTGTCTGTGTTGTGTCTGGGTCGTGTGACGTTGTGTCTGGGTTGTATGGTGTTGTGTCTAGGTCGTGTGGTGCTCTGTCTGGGTTGTGTCTGGGTCGTGTGACGTTGTGTCTAGGTTGTGTCTGAGTCGTATGACGTTGTGTCTGGGTCGTGTGGTGCTGTGTCTAGGTGGTATGGTGTTGTGTCTGGGTCGTGTGACGTTGTGTAAGTTGTTTCTGGGTCGTGTGGGGTTGTGTAAGTTGTGTCTGGGTCGTGTGGTGTTGTGTAAGTCGTGTCTGGGTTGTGTGACGTTGTGTCAGGGTCATGTGGAGCTCTGTCTGGGTTGTGTCTGGGTTGTGTGGTGTTGTGTGAGTTGTGTCTGGGTCGTGTCGTGTTGTGTCTGGGGCGTGTGGTACTGTGTCCGGTGTGTCGTCTTGTGACTAGGTCGTGTTGGTTTTAATTTTTTTTTAATTTTTGACGTTTTATAATATGAGTAAAGTGGACTCACAAGTCAACCAGGACCGTAATAATAATGAAAGATCAACGGGTATAAGGTCAAATNATCGAAAGGAAATTAGAAATCAAGTAAACCGAAAATCAAGTAAACCCAACCGGTCTCCTCCTTTTATTATTGATAAATACTATCCCCCTTTTCCTGTACCTTCCTCGTTTTCTATTTTCTACATGGTGTGTCACGAACTATTAGGTGTGTTAGTCCATTCCTAGGAGTGGGACTCTTTTATGGGAATAGGATCAAATCCGAAGACAGGTCGTAAGTCTCAAGTTTCCGAAGATGACTCGTTTCGTGAATTTCATCTAACGGAATGAGTAGCTAAACACCGAAGAAAAATTTCTAGAGTGTTAGGGTCTCAAAACAACAGTTACACAATTTAGTTTTGACTCGACGAGGACAGTCATGGATCCCTCGACAGTTAATGGAACGACAGTAAATCGGAAACGATTAACGTTTTATTTCAGACGACGGGAATAACGGGAGGGTTTCCCGAAAGGAGAGTAGATATATCGTATAGGTTCCTAAAAGATAACAGATAAAGTGAAAAATTTCAACTTCCTAGACTAAAAAAATCTTAAATCTTCGTACCAATTTCTTGTCGAAACCCAAGAGAAATTTCCATGGGAAGAAATACAATTGTCAGAAATACTTTTGTCGATCGATCTGAGAACACTCCTATCCAATCCACGACTTCCTCATCATGGTATTTGGAATGAAGAATGGATCAGTAAGACGTTCAATTCGAAATAAGATAAAACTTCTTCAAGACCATAGAAAAAAAAAGATAGATAAAAAACCAAAGACGAGAGGGACAAAGATCGACCACGGTCTATGGCTCTACATTTTTACGTTCTTTTTACTACAAAAATTCACAAACGGGGTTAGGTCTTCGTCTACAGGATCTTAAGGAGGTTTTTTGTGTTGAGATCTTTTCTAGTCATGTCGAAATTTATATCTTCTTTAAATTCGGTAAAGTCCATTTGTACACGATACGACACAAATCAGTGAGTCAATACAGGTTGAGAAACACTGGGTACCTGACATCTGGTCGTCCGAGGAGACGGTACCCCTAAGAGGTCCGTTCTTATGACCTCGTCCAACGTACGGGAGGAGGTCCCCTAGAAGGGTTGGGTCCTTAGTTTGGGTCCAGAGGGAGAAACACCCACCTAAGAAACAGTAGACTCGGTAGTCCCTTCGGGTTCTTATGACCTCACCCATTGGATAGGGAAGAGGTCCCCTAGAAGAGTTGACTCCTTAACTTGGTCCCAGAGGACGTAACGTCCGTTTAACATATGGTTGACTCGATGGTCCCTTTGGAAGTCCATCTGCATACCTATCGATTTATGACTAATGCACGTCTTACTTTGAAACGTAAAAGGTATGTCAATTGTTTTGAAAGATTGTCAGTATTTTACGGTGTTGTTACTTTATTATTTTTTATCGGAGTCATTATTATATTATTACTACTATTTTTATTACTACTATAACCATTTCTAAAACTCATGAATAACGTAAGAGTTTGATATAACACCTGGAAAACAATCAACAAAAACCGATGTAACAGGAGTAAAGAGTGTTGTCGGTGTTCTCAACTTTAACGAGACAAAAAAAAAAAATTTACTGTTATTTAACTCTAAATCTCTTTTAATTATGGACTGGGTTTAAGAGTTTAAGTAGAAAGGACCGAACACATAATAAGTTATATAGAGATAAGACGACCTTGAAAATACATTAAAGTTTAACCTTTGTTAAAATCTCTAACGAGTAGGGTATAAGTGAGAAAAATCCCTGTCCTTTAAGTCTCAATTCACTACACGGGTACCAGACAGTTGGTTTTCAAGTTTCATCATGTGTCGTGTCAGAAGAAAAACACCGTAAATTTTACCGAGGTTTTTGATCCTGAGTATTAAACTATTGACACTTATTCATATGTCCCATTTTCACTATCTTATAAAATTTAGAGACTCTTCGGTCACATATGTAAGTCTTATGTGGTGCGATGGAAAAATCAAGTATCTGTTTTCGTTACATAAAGTGTCATAAGTTAAGACTTATAAAAAAAGAAGAGGATCGTGAGTACTGTGATTATCATAATATTTATCATTCCTCAGTTAAAAATAAGATAACGTTTAAGGGTTCACGAGGAACAACCAAAGAAAGGATAAATTTACTATTCACGTAACCAGGAATAAGATGTTCATGAGATAACTAAATACTCTTCAATGTATTTAAGTCATTATAAGTACCGTATCAAATGTTTATACTATTTATAATATCTTTATCGATAATAGGAATCGAGTTATTGAAAACTTTTTATTAACCAAACACATTACTTTGGATATTAAAGAGTGTTTTCCTTTTATGGGACTTCATTAAAGTGTGGTAGAAGTGTATACAAGACGGTTTTCAATATATTTCAGTTTGGAGGGTCGGATTTCGACATCGCTACATTAATCTAAAGATAAAATGTTGACTTATACGACTAAAGTAACCTTCTACAAATTAGTATATAAAACGAATATTACGATTTTACAGTGTAAATCTCCCACTATTCAACTTAATGTTAATTAACGTGGTAAATCCCCTTATTAACCCCGTTTCCGTCATATTTCAAGGGTAACTCTACATTTACTTCGGGTGAATTCAAAATCCTGGTAACTAAATAAACGACAAATCTTGGTTGGGAAATAAGTTTCTGAACGTCTCACTTTTTAGACTACTGTCAAGTTTCGTCGTACACTCCTACCGATCCGTTAAACTATCAGATTGTAAGGATCTAAGAACTCGACCTTTGTCTTTCGTTACGAGAAACACCACCCTGACTACGATCTCCTCTCTTGTCGTCAGAAGACTCTGTCTATTCTACCTGAGGGTCCTCATGAAGGAGCTTCAGACATCACTCCTACGGAACATTGACGTACACAGACATACAAACGACTTTCGGTTGAAGCAGTGAGTTGGATGGGTTCAGTCTGAAAGGACTCAACCTCAGGACCTTATACGTGGAGACTCTTCGTATTCTCATACGGGGATAAGTTAAGACTTACGTCTCATTTTCAGACTGTTTGTAACCAGGGATCTAAAACTACCGTCCGATAACTACTCTCTTTTGGTCTACTAATTGTCCACGATTTAGGGTGTTCCCTATAGTTAACTCGAAGTAACCCTTTTGTTCGGTGACGCAGTCCCCTTGACCCCCCTCTAAGTCTATTCATTAATCGTAGTCTCCGTAGACACCTCGTCTTGTCCTCGTCCGTCCCGAGATCAGAGTCCAAACCCATCTCAAGACTAGAGTTCCTTCTTTGTCAATAGTCACATCGGGGAACAAACTCTTTATAACCAGGTTTGGACACATTATTTGTTCCTTATTCCTCAGTCGAACTTTACCTCTTGTTGTCTCGGTCTCAAATTGGTATTCTTAACAAAATTTTATACAACTGTTTATGCAAGTTAGTAAGCTGACCCCTGAACAAAAAGTTTCAAAATTTTGACTGTATTGGCTTTTCTTGTCTTTTATTGTGCAGCGAGGAGGTTTTTATTCACCTCTTTTGTCTCTTGTTTTTAGTTATTCTAAATTTAACATTACTATTTGAAAAATTGTCAATAAATGAAAAGATATTTCACTCTTGACTACTAATATCCTAGGACAATATAAAGTATCGTGTTTAGTTTGATAAAATAACTAGGTTCTTCTTTACTTTCAGAAGTAACAACCCCCAGTGGTAGTAAAAAGAAAGTACCGGAAATAAATTTTACGTCGTGTCTTTGACCGACAAAAAGATCGTAAAAGGGTCTTCAGTCGGTGTTTCCTTTTTGAGTTGGCAAGAGTTGCCTAAAATGGGGTCTTCTAAACAGTCATTTTCTCCCGGGATTATCATAAAGGGACTTTTAGGACCAGTTTAGATGAGTAGGTTAATCTACTCCCTCCAGACCCCCCTACTCCTACTCCCATATTTTCTTTCATTGTCTCATACAGTCCCGATCGTGGGTGACACTCGGAGAGTCGTCCTTCTTTTAGAGGAGGAGGAGGACAATTATATACGTTCGAGGATTAATTACCATGAGACTTCGGTGGTTAGTGAGAGACGAAATATTTATAACACACATTAAGTACATAAGTACGTTGTCAAAAATTTTGGAGGAAGACACACGGTACACCATCAAATCCGTGTGGGTATTTATTCTGACAACTACACCGTAAATCTTAGGGACTACTGTTCGAAACAGACTTAATAGTGCGGTGGAGAGTCACTTTTTATAAATGGTATACTTTATTACTTTAATCATACTACTTTTCTAAACAATCTCAATTAAGACACCAAGGAAAAGGACGAACAGGAAATTTACCATTCATTCGGTCTTATAACTCATTGCTAAAGAAACATGGTTTTAAACCATGGATACATGGTAAACCTGGTCTAGTTTTACTCTTACAAAAGACACTATGATTTTGTTACTTTAGTCCAAAACTGAGGGACTCCACCTACTGTACATAGACCACTCTATTTTCGATTAAAATAACGTATTTATCACCAAATAAACTACCGTCAAACTTCCTTCGACTATCGACTGTTTCTTTCCCAACCTTCTAGTCATCGTAACTTAATCGGATACTAACGATACTAGAATTTTAGTATCATATTTATTGACTTACAGAATTTTCATGATTATCGTTTCACAATTGTTAAATAAAATGATACAAATATATTATCGTCTCATCGGACCACCCGATGTCAGGTACCCCAACGTCTCCACCTGTACTGACTCACTGATTGTTGTGTGTGTGGTGAACAGGTATTAAAATCAATGTAATTCAACGACTCAAGTAACTAAAAATTTTATAAGAATTCACCTTCTTTAGAAAACAGTCTTCAAAATCGAGAGTTCACGTATTATGTTTTTTTTTATACATAGTATAAACTATAGGTATAAGAGGACTTCCATCTATACGAAAATGAAAAAGGTAACCGGTTTCAAAAGTCTACCTTTTTTCAGAAATATCCATAAACCTTGTGACACAGGTTCTTTTATGACGGAAAGGACAGTCTGTCCCTCTTAACGTCTGGTAGAGTGAAGACTACTCGAGATTATATATGAAAGCTTCCATTACGAGTAAAGATAAGATAGTCACGATTATGTTGGTCTATTGGGTAAATACGTTAAAAGATGAAAAGACGTTCTACCTACTCATTCGAATTACATATTTTCTACTGTTTTACTTTATACCTTCAGACCTGTCTTGTCTTATTGGTATGTTAATGATCGTAGACAGTTAGAAAGGGATAGTAAACAGTAAGTGAGACGATGATTTAGAGTGTCAACTTTAATATACAGTATCTTATTTACACTATCTTTCGGTGAAAGGTCGAAAAGAATTTACTTCTTAGTTACTTTGTACGTAACTCTTTTTTTATGTTGACCACAACGACTTCTACGAACAGTACAAGCGTAGAAGTCCCACCTCCTCGCACATGAGAAGTTTCATCGTGAACAATTCTTGTATCATGTATTCCTCTTATTAAAGATCAAGGAATCTTTTTACAGAACAGTAGACAAGTCTATTTACGTCAAAGATTACGGTTTAGTATACTAATAATTATGTAAACGAGATCGTATAAACATAAAAAAAGACTGCATGGTCTTATAATTGTTATTAAATCGTCTAAAAATTTGTATAAAACTGTAACGATAAGGACTTTCAATTAAAAAAAATTCAATCTTTGTAAATAGGACCCTTGTGATCTTTAAACGTTTATGGTTTATCACAATAATGGTGTTTTATATCGTATAAAATATTATAATTGGTTTGGGAATGATACAGATATCCCGAATGGTCCACCAAGTCACCATTTCTTAGGTGAACAGTTACGACCTCTAGGACCAAACTAAGGACCCAACCTTTCTAGGGTATATCATCCTTTACCGTTGGGTGAGGTCATAAGAACGGACCTTTTAAAGTGCCTGTCTCCTAAGACCGCTCGATAACAGATACCCCAGTGTTTCTCAGTCTGTACTGACTTGTATACATGTGATACTGATATTAGTGGAACCGTACACAAAAACTTTATAGATATATACATAAGAGACAAAGGATCGTAAGTTTTAACCATTTAACTATTTGTCACCGTGACACTTCTTACTGAACAAAAATATTGATAGTGTACTTGATACATGTCTATACACAACTATTTATAGTTTTCTTTGTTTGTTTGTATTTCGGGACTAATCATCGTGGTCAACTAATGACACTACATAGGAGGGTATCACTACCAGAGGTCGATAGTTAGATTATAGTACTACCACCTCTCCCTTTCTTTTCACTCTAACCAGGATAGAAACTCGTGTGGTGACCTGAGTAAATTCTTTTTCATCGTATAGGAAATACCCCAGCGTGTCTCAACCTGTACTGACTTCGCTGAATCGTCGTCATCGTCGTATAGTATCCGAGCCCATCGAGTAGTGAAAAATTTATGATTGGTTTGGAGAGAAAGAGTATCTCTAAAGAATTCATCATGGGGATAAACGGTACGTACACTACTCTTTGTCCGGTGAAAAGAGAATTACGGATCAAATCCGTTCCTCCTATGTAGAGTAAACGAGTGATCCCTAAACTCCTGTTTTGGATTGTTCTTAAAATTTTCCTCGTAAAAGACTGGTTACGTGACACTAAAAGATCCCTTTCAGACCGTCACCTCCCTTCAACAAAAGTCTTTAATGATTGGTCACACTTTGTCTTGTACATGGACGGTATAAGAAGGAAAGGGACGACGATTCAGCGAAGTCAACACAGGTTGAGACACGCTGGGGTATCTGTCGTCGAGTGGTCCGAGGGAACAGGGACTCTAAGAGGTCCGTTCTTGTGACCTCACCCAACGGTAGAGGAAGAGGTCACGTACTTTCACTTTTCACTTTCACTTCAACGAGTCAGCACAGACTGAGAATCACTGGAGTACCTGACGTCAGGTGGTCCGAGGAGGTAGGTACCCTAAAAGGTCCGTTCTCATGACCTCACCCCACGGTAACGGAAAAGGAAGGAAGGGGATGATAAGGAATATAATTCGTAAAATAAATTATAGTGATGTGAAATTAAAAGTATAGAGTTTTTTTCTTTTATTAATATGGGTGTGATTTTTAGTTTTCTACAAAAACTCCACTTACAATACTCAATTAATACCTTCATGTGAAGATTCATCTTTTATAATTTGTCTATGCTCCTTCTAAATAATAACCTGGTAAAAACCGTCTCAGGAAATATTTTCTGGAACCTCATAGAAATACTACTATGTTTATTGGTCGTGCAAATATCCTTCGTTACTCAGTTTAATCATAGAAGAGTAAGTAAACAAAAATAACAACAATAAGTTAACGATTCAGTACAGGCTGGGAAACCTTGGGGTGCCTGACTTAATATGGTACGAAAGGACAGGAAATGACAGAGGACATCAAACGAGTTTGAGTACAGGCAACTCAGCCACTACGGTAGATTGGTAGGGCAGGAGATAACAGGGTAAAAGAAAAACGGAAGTTAGAAAGGGTTGTGATCCCAGAAAAGGTCACTCAACCGAGAAGGGCAGTACACCGGTTTCTGACCTGGAAGTCGAAGTCGTAGTTAGGAAGGTTACTTATAAGTCCCAACTAAAGAAAATCCTGACTGACCAAACTAGAGGAACGACAGGTTCCCTGAGAGTTCTAAAACGACGTTAATTTACTAGAGTCAAATCAAGTCAGAGAGTCAACACAGGTTAAGAAACGCTGGGTAACTGACGTCGTACGGGTTGAAGGGACAGACAGGTAGTGGTAGAGAACCTTGAACGAGTTAATTCAGTAAATTTTTATTAATTTATATTTAAGATCTCTATTTTATTCGGTGTCTTTTTAAATTCTTCTCCATCGAAGAATAAAACAAAAACAAAACCCCAAAACAAAAGGATTATCCAAAACTTAAGAACGAGTAAGTACGGTACAACATACCTAAAAGAAAAAAATAATAGAGATTAAAATACCCCTTTTAGTACAAAAAATAACTTAATATCGATAATAGTATTTATACCAGGAAAATAACTTTTAAACAAACATATGGAAAGTATAATTTCTTATTTTTTGAAAATACGTTAGAGGTTAGATGAATGTCTGTATGAGACAATAGAAAAGACGAAATTTACTTACTTTCTATAAGAAGATCTTAAAAAAGGAAACGAACGAATCGTGTGTTAATTGGTACACTTCTCAGAAAATTATTATCGTCTTATACAGATACAGTTTTAAGTAAAATTTATTATTTTAGTTTTCTTGTTTACGTTAGTTTAATACTGGATTAATCTGGACCATAGTCACCTTTTGTTTTGTATAACAAGAGTTAAATTTCTTTAGGTAGTTTTATATACTTATTATTCCAACCTATTTGATTAGTAATCAATTCTCTGTTTAGTAATAATGTATAGTCATCAATAAGAGAGTCAAGAATATATTGAGATACATCAGAGACAAAAATCCGAAACATCGACAGAGACGGAAGAGACATCAAGAGACGGACAACCATGCCGAGTCCGAGTCTCTTTTAACAAAGGGATGGGTGTGTATGGTAATAAAAAGAGTAGGTCGAGGCATCGTAATTTTCCGTAGTCATACGACTAAAGTGACACACACAAACACATGTAACACTTCACCCACGGACACATCTATTAAAAGAGTCACCTTTGGAAGGGAAACTCGATCGTTGAACCCATAAGGGAAACCTACAAGGGTGTTTTTATAATTATTTAAGTTTTACCGCGAGAACTAAGGTGTCGGGAAAAGTAAGAATTACTGTGGTCGTTTATAAGAAAGAATTTTATGTTACGTGTGGACACCGACTAAGTACAACTACATACCGTTTTGGGTGGTGATATAACATTTCATTAATAGGAGGTTAATTTTATTTATGTAATTAATTTTTTATTTTACGAATCGACATGACTAAAATATATGGGTGGAAGGTTAAAAAACACGTACAGACTTTAGAAAAAAAAAAAAATCGTCGAAAAAAATAATAAAAATAAAAAAATAAAAAAATTTAAAATTTTAGAAATTAAGAATGTACGTAAGGGTTTGTACCTGGGGGGAGGGTGGAGGGAGGGGTATTGTAGAGAGACCCAGTAGGGGTACGTGGTCGAGGTTCGTACGACATAGGACGTAGTCTGTATCTGACCGCTAAGTTAAGAATGTACTATCATATGTACAATCTTACAGTAAGAGGGTTTAGTAGGGTGGGAGAGGGAGAGGGAGACTCAGGTTTTCAGGTAGTATGTGTAGACACAGAGAAAGGGACAGAACGTATGTCCCAGCAGTAACGGTAGAAGGATTTAAGGTATATATACACAATCAGACTTTAGAAAACGAGTAGAAGAGAACCCTTATTACACACTAAGAATTGAAAACTAGTTCAATTCGCGACGACGACGATTCAGCGAAGTCAGCACAGACTGAGTCACACTGGGGTATCTCCCGACGGATGGTCCAAGGGGGTAGGGACCCTAAGAGTTTGTGGGCATTTGAATGAACGGACGACAGTTAGTGTTGAAGGACGTATCTTAAGTGTGTCGTACTTCTGTACAATAACTTTTGATTAAGACTTCCTAACTTTTATAACCGAATAAGAGTTGTTTTTTTTTAAAGTCGTCCATCTCATAATTGGTGACATCAGTAAGTGTGAACTTAGTCGTCGGACAACTATTTATAGACCCCGACGGAAAGTTACAGGTTCCATAACTTTATAACGTTATTGATATCGTCTGACAATAACCTAAGGATCCAGGAGTGTTTGTATTGAGTGCGTCTCCAAAAAAAGGAAACCTTATAACTATTACAACTCTGGTCCTTTTATACTGTAAAGTAAAAAGAACCATATTACCAACAGTTAACCACTAAGAAATAATATAAAGTAATACTTTGTCGTTTCATTTCGTATCCTTTATACAAAAGAGAAAGTTTTCGGATATTGTTCTTTTGTTTATTCCTAATCTCATTTTTGAAAAAATAGGTTTACATCACTTTTGTCACCCTACGGGAAAATACGATTGATACAGATCCTTTCTTAACTTTCGGAATGACTCGGTCTTTGTATTTACCGGAACCATCGAGATCTCAACTTTTGGAAATAAATGTAAGTGAGTCACACTTACACTCGAAGGTATACCAGTTTGGATACCGAATACTCAGACACCCCTCCCAATTATACAATAGACCGAAAAGAGTGTGTTTAATATAAGACTACCATTGGTAATCGAGAGAGTAGCAAAAGAAAGAAAATACTCGGAAGGGTTTGAAAAGAGGGAGAACCGGATGTTCGTCTAAAGAAGGAGATGATCCGACCAAGTGGTACTAGTTGAGACTTGCGTTCCAGAAGAGAAAAGATTACGTCTTTTCATCCCGAAACGACTCCGTAAAGAAGCCTTCCTAAATCGACAAACTTTAAATCTATGTCCTTTCTTTCTTAGTTTCGTGTGTAAACCGAATTCAATCTCCTAAAATGACGAATCAATACAACCACTACTACTTACTATTATCAAGATCAGTAAAAAGAATATATTGTACTTTTATATAAAAAGTTACAGACGAAAGTGTAAATAAAGTTATCAGGTTTACGAGTGAATGATTATACCGGAGGTTGAATACCCGAGAACATAAGATTCGTTACCCCGACTTATTTTCATTTTGACTACTCTTTGATGTTTCGTGAATTAGTAAAAACCGTAATTGAGTTAGTAAATAAGTTAGTTACGTATAAAGGTCTATGGTATAGATATTCCATGTGATTGATGAAAGTCGTCTTTCCCTTTAAATTTGTACAGGCCACTTGACTATTTGTCTAGAAGGCGTCAACCAAACGTACCTTTGCAAATAAAACTTCTACCACTTTCTCCTCTAAAATACCTATGACCGTAGACCACTGACTCGGATCCTTCCTCGACCACGTCTTATCGTATAACAGGAGGGAATGGAACACCGTACTTGACCCAAACTCCAGACTCCTTTGTTCTCTACTTCTTCTTTGACGTATTGGATAAAAGTACATTGGAGTATGAACTGTGACTCTCTGTCGAATTTGAGTCTAACAAAAGTCTATTATATTTTACTGTGGTTCACTCTCTCTTCCCAAAACGAGAGACAAGGTGTGTACATTATGTCACAATTCTAATAGTACTGTACACACTAAAGTACCACTAAAGGTCACTAATCTTGTCTCAGTCTCTGGTCTTACAAGTTACCAATTACTTCTAAGGACTGGAGGTGGTTCATGAGTCGTCAACGAGTGGAATCATTATCGTCAAAGGTGATAATGGTCCATATGTTATAGTCTGTAAGGAACCTCTGAGGGTCTTTTCGGACCTATATGAAAGTACAGTGACTTTATGATGTACTCGTCTCCATCCTTTCTTGTTTACCTTTTAGGCTATTAAATTGGAATGAAGTTGGACGTCTAACGACTTCGGATTTTTTCTCTCCAGAGTGAAAGATCTCCATTGAATCTAAAATCCATAACTCGTTTCTTTTTCGTATGGATGTGCCGTACTCCGGTTCCATGAGTAAATCATCCCCGTCCCCCGTCCTGTTTATATCTTTCCCAATGTTGTATAATCCCCTACGATATTATTAAGTCTTTCTCTCTCACTATACACTCGTGTCTCCTATATATATATTAGATATGAATCCTTTCTATATCCGTTTTTTTAATCTCTTTCGTACTTTTCGTGACGTCGTTTTCCTAATCGTTCCGTAGGATTCCATATCAGTACCTACACGTTTTCGAACCATCACATACTTCGTCTAAAAATTAATCCCGTATTCACTATCCATCCATCTATCTAGTTATTTATCTCGTCTCTCTATCATTCTATCTCTCTAGCTATCTACACTCAAATCTTCCGTTTATTCCGAGTGCAGTATTTTTATAGAACATAAGCAATGACCACAGTCCAGGATGTTCCGATCACTGGTGTAGAGAGGATAAGTGACGATATGAAGTTGTCGTAGGGACAATGACCATTCGTCGTCTTTAGATTGTTTATCAACCACTGATTTATCTATTGATATGTCATCCCACTAACTTCAAAGAGAATATGGGTTACATTTGGTGACCTATTATCGTCCGTCCCCTCTTCAGAACACTACCCTTCTTTTATGTGTCTCATTGTCAATTTTCAAAGAAAATATCCACTATCTTAACTCGTATAAATACATGATCTTTCTTTTTAGGTTATTCCTCTCTCTTCTACTTATAAATTCTGTTCTCTGTTAACAATCTCATTCATAGATTCTTCTCACTTCTTTATATAGATTTTATCACCTACCTCCTCAAACGGTACCTGTCTCTCTTCCTATGGAGGAGGTGAACTCCTCCCTTTTTTTTTCCCACCGTCACTCGTACCTCCGGCTAGAATACTGACCTCTCTACTTTAACCCCGTTCTGTCCTTCAACTCTTACTTGGGAGAATACATAAGATAAAAGAGATACTTTTTCTACTTTATCAGAAGAGTCTTCAAGTTCTTCTCCGTTTTATTTTTTACTTTTTTTTTCTTTTCTTTTCAGCCTTCTAATTGGACTAGTCTTAGTCCAACTACCTACCCCTCTTCAATGACTTATAGAACCGATTTCGATCTTTATTCTAGTCACGACCTGTAACAGACTCACATAATAAATAGAAGAGATTCAAAATAAATATTTCTTCATTTACTTTTCCTTCACCTAGTAACACATCCCTTGTGTGTGTCCTACGTCTTGTTCGAAAAATAAACCTCGAATAAAACACATCTAATCATACATATTCTGTTACCCTCAAGTTTATCATATTTCTTTATAGAGGGAACTGTAGAATGTACTCATACTGAATGTGGAGGGGTTCAATCGAAACTCGAGAAACTTTTTTCCCCAAACATTAAATAGATTTGTAGCAACGTGGATCGGACGTTAAAGTGAAGAAACCTGTATTTGAGTAAAAACAAAGATTAAGGAATTATTTCCTTCTTCTCACTACATCATTACCACCACCACCACCAAATCAGCGATTCAGCACAGACTGAGAACACTGGGGTACCTGACCTCGGACGTTCTGAGGAGACAGGTACCCTAAGAGGTCCGTTATATGACTTCACCCAACGGTAAAGGAAGAGGTCTACATCATTATTTACGACAGATTCTAGAGAAAGTCCAGATCGTTATAAGAATCAGTCCCACGCAAAGAAGAGAAGAATAAGAACAAAGAAAAAGAACAAAAAAAAGAAAAAGAAAAAAATCTTCTTATTTACATATCTTAATTGCTATTACTATAATATGCCGTAACTCTGTACAGAATGACACGGAGATACCTTTTCTGATTCAGTTCCAGTGTTGCAAAACATGGTGTACTATGGTAGAATCGGCAATTTACTCTTCGTCCGTGACTTGAGTTCTCATTGGTAGGGTTTCGGTGTGTCGTTGGGAATTAAATAATAAACCGGAGTTTAATACTCGTACAAGATTTAGATTTATAAGATTGATAGTAGGGAATATTCGGTCTTGATGACTATCTTTCCTTTTTTTATCCAAACCCTTGATTCAGAGTTTTATAAAGAATTTTCTCAACATTTCTTAGTGACCAAAACACTACCTTGTTTGTGTTTTAACTTATGCATTCTCTCTTTTTCCATATTTATTCGTCTTTGTAGGTATACCTTCTATTTTATCCCACTTTACGGTCACACTTGATCTCTTACACTTCTTCTGGGACACGTCAGATATACTTTGTGTAAAGATCTGATACAAGGAGACAATTATCGTAGAGTGAAGGAAACATAAACACTTATAGTACTGTAAGTTTCCATGTCAGAGGTCTTTGTTTAAAGAAGCCAAACTTATTGTCGAGATAATAAGTGATTTGTACACGAGTAACCTTTCTATTTGAAAGACCGTAGTCATAGTAGTAAGTACTCTCTCTTTATTATTAACAATACTATCAATTTAATTAATTATCTTTTGTATTGACTCGGGGACCCATCTCGAAAACGATTTTAGACCCGTAGAGATAGGAGTCAAAGGTGTTCATAGAGACCTTATAAAATTCATGGTGCCAGACTTACAAACGTAGTGGGAGGGTGGGGTAGTGTACAACATTAGGATTACGGGTGACATTACCTCAATCCTCCACCCTGAAAACCCTCCACAATCCCAGTACTTTTACCTCGATATTACTTACCCTAATTACGAGAATACTTTCTCTAGGGTGTCTTGTAGGTTCAGGGAAGACGGTACTCTTTAGATTTTAAGTCTTCTCCCGGAGTGGTTTGACATGGCCGTGGGACTTGAGATGAGGGTCGGGGGTATGAATACTCTTTAAGACAACAAACTCGGATGTGTCAGACACCAAAAAACAATATCGTTTGTATAATATATAAACGAGTTTGATCCAACACGAATCGAAATACATGAACGGTTTCCACCTGAAGGAACCACCGAGTCTGCCAGTTCTTGGTCGGACGATTACGTCCTCTGTATCCACTGTACCCAAGCAATGGACCCCGACCTTCTAGGGGACCTCTTCCTTTACCGTTGGGTGAGGTCATACGAACGAACCCCTTAAGGTACCTGTTTCCTCGGACCGTCCGATATGAGGTACCCCAGCGTTTCTCAACTTGTACGGACTCACTGCTTATGTTGTGTTGTAAACGGTTTCCGTCTCCACCCCCACACCGACTGAGACTCATTATTTAGATCCAACAAATTTTAAAAAGTTCATACATTAACTTTTTTTTTCATTCCACCTTCCCATTTGTCTACCCTATAGAGATGATGAGATAGACAGAACGTCTTTCTACGTTCTTTTTTCTGTCAACACCTTTCTTTGGTAAGAGGATTTTCTGTACAAAAACCGTGGTCTAATAATTCTGTTTATTTGAGATGGAACAATGTAAACTTTTTCATTATCACAAGTAATTAAGGGATGAGTACTTCATAATTGGAACAAAATCTGGCGTACGACCTATATACACCCTTTTATCTCTCTACACTGGTACTTTTAGTATCAGAGACGGGATTTTCTCTTTGAGTCTACCATCATTTTGTTTTTTCTGGGAAAGAGTTGATACGGAGTGAGTTTATCAGTGTCGACTCTTCTCGTTGATCCGTTGTAGTTATCTTTAGAGGCAAGTGGATTCCCGTAAATTATTTAAGACGGTTCCACCTCTGTCAACCCGAAACGTTTAATTTTGGAAAAATTTTATATTATTAAAGTATAATCGTACTGAATCTTTATGTATTCATTGTAAATTTTTTAGTTATTTTTTTCAGGTCCCAAGAGACATGTCATTACCTTACGTATTATACTCAAAACTATCTCCATTATGATTTTTAATCCATGAAATTCCTCAGAACTAAAGGAATTGTACTATTTAGAAACCCTTTGACTTTAACTTAACGAAACCTCCTCCGTATGACCGGAAAACCATCTTCTAGTACCAAAATTTTTTCGAATCTTCGTATAGACGATTGTTTTCTTAACATGTGTCACTTAAATATAAAAGAATGTAGTAGTCAGAATTCAGACTGACATAATATGCAAGTGTTTATAATAATACTTTACTGTAGACGGTATAAAGAAAATGAATAGATCAATAGACTGAGAATTTCAGACGATAGTCGGAGGTCACTAAGTGAGTTTCAGAACAACGTAAATTTATGTTTTTTCATTCCTCGGGGTCACTCTTCCTTTTAGTAGTTTTATTATACTTAAGAATCTTATAAAGATTGTAAATATAATAAAGTGAGACTTTTAGGGTCATTACGTTTTACCTTTTATAAAAATTGGTGTATTTCTAAAATAAAATTTCGGTAGTCAGAGAAAGTTCCCCAAATTTAATTTATCTTTCTTCTCTCCTTAAACTTTAGATGACGTGAGTACAGTTCCAACTAGTTTTTTTTTTCGTCTAAACGTATTAAGAACTGGAAAATACCAACTCTACACTGGTTGATCGCCTTTACTCAACTCACTACTTTACACTGGATAAGGTCTACGACGACGTACACATACATCTAGTTTGTGTCTAGGTCACTCTGGCCTCCTCGTACGCACTTTAGGTCTCAACTTGTCTTCTCAAATTTCCAAATTAAACTTTCTCTAAGTCTTCATTTATTTTTTGTCCCATATAATACTTTCAGTTATAAATTTAATTGAACGTTTTTATCTTACGTGAAAATTGGGGAATGAAGTTTCGTTTACTTTATTCCATAATTTTTAACATTCAAAATAAAAGTTAGAATACGGATGATAACACCGGGAAGATACTGTTCCGCTCTTCGTAAAGAGTTTGTTAAAAAGAATCCGAGGTTAACGTCTATTCATTTAACTCCGAGACCGCTAATTTATTAAATGAATTTCAGTGTGTAGTTTAATTTTCAAGTATGAATTCAGGAAACTGATATTTATAATAGAAGAGATATCTATCATGGTAATGTGAGTTTTCTAAAATTCATCAGGTAAATTAAGGTCGTTTGGTAATTTTACTTTTTCTGGTAAATAAAGACGGACGTATCCTTCTAACGATCTGTTAAGTCTTTACGAAATTATTTGGGTTTATATGTTCTTTTACTAGTTATATCTTACCTCGTCTTTTTAGGTTTAACCGACAGTCAAGGGTGGAGTAAAAGATCTGAGAATCTTTATGTAGTGACTTGTCAGTACAAAGAATCAAATATGAACACAAAATAAATATAATATAAGAACACAAATATAGCATAAGAAGTTTCAGTAGGAACTCTCTCTTTCACTGAACCCCTAACAAAGTTAGTAGAAGTACATTAGGTTGAGACGTATAGTAAAGACACTCTACTTTGTTATACTCCGGTATTTTTTAAAATTAAACAGACAGAAGTAGTACTGGACCAAACATCTATTTTCAGGTTATTTTTATCACTATAACCCAGGTGTACCTTCAAAGTGAGAATTAATACGTACGTGGATAATAGAAACATACACAAAATTCTACCCTTCGTTGTCTTTAACATGTTGGTAAACTTTTGTCGTCCTACTAAGGGTCTCGTTGATGGACTGTGGACCATGAACACTAGTAATAGACTTAATTCTAAGTTGTGTACCAACCAATGGATCTGTCAATACTCAATAAATGTTAAAATTCCTTTAAATGGTACGATTTTACAATGATTAAAGTAAAATCTTTTCATCTTTGTATGTTACGTTTTCCTGAGAGATTGATTCTTAATTGTATGACACCAAGGAAACTCTGTACAACAGAGTCAAAGGTCTACGTAATAATTAAATTACTGTCAATGAAAACTCACACTTTATATAAATGACAATCGTGTGTAACTGACTTTAAACAAAGAGTCTAAGTCTTTAAGAAGTAAAATTTTTATACATCTAAAATAAGAAATATCTTAATTCCTTGTTACATCATGTACAGATACTTTTATTCGTTGTCTCTAAATATCGTCTGTGACAATGTATCTAAAGTGACAAGATATGGGGGTAAGGGAAAAAGACACTACTGAAAATACGTGACACCGGTACACTATTGTAAAACTGAATACTCTGAAAACTGAATCTTCATACAGACCTAAACTGTACGAGTCGGTCTTCGGAAAGACGTGGTGGAAGAAGAAGGATCCTCGAAGGGACCAAGTCTACCATTTCGTAGACGGACGTTATACCCTCCGGACCCAAGCTAGGGACCCAACCCTTCTAGGGGACCTCTTCCTTTACCGTTGGGTGAGGTCATGAGACCGTCCCTTTTAGGGTACCTGTCTCCTCGGATTATCTGATGTCAGGTGTCCCAACATTCTTCTAAAAATAATCTTTTTACATTTTCAACATATATAGATTTTTCAAGGGTCGACACTTAATGATCCACCCTATCACAAAGGAATCCTCATTTAACTCTTTAACGGAGGAGACAAAATCTTTCATAAGGGTCTCTATAAACGAAAGATGAATCTCAGGGTCACCCTATCGTAAAGGAAAGAAAGAAGAAGGTTATGGTGTCTTTTCCTTCTCTTCTTACTCTTCCTTATCCTACGGGGAAGGTCTTTGGAACTCGCTGTCATTCCGTTTGTTCCCAGTAGTGAAATTAATCGAAAGTATCAGGTTTCGTCTCACACTCTATGGAAGGACTTTATTTTCAACAGTCGACGACTTTCCTATAATCACTTTTAAGACGACACAGTTTTCAGAACGACGTACCAACTGCAAAAACAATTCCTCAAGTCCTTCAATCTCCGACGACTCATTACATACTCTCCGTTAGTTTTGTCCTCTACTTTAGTCTACGAAACCAAAAACAAAAGTCGATTTTCGATCGAAAAATTTACCGTGTCAGAATCATATAATATCATCGAAATAATCGTGTGGTATACGAGTTGTGAAAATTACTATTATCTCTTATAACTTTCTCTTATACTTAGTAATTATTTACGGGTCATTTCTTACTTAAACAGGGTGAAGTGGGTTGAGTGTAAGAACAAGTCTCCAAAGCTTCTCAACTTTTGTTTATTAAGTTGACGACTTTGAGAAATTCCAGAGTTAAGTATTTGAAGGCGAACCGACCTAGTCCGTTCATCACTTTAGGAAACTGGCAAATAAGTGTAACATTCAAATTTAAAATAGTTGACGAAATAGTAGGTCTTTATACTACTAATCAATAAAATTTATTACAATCGAAATCTAAAAGTGACCTGAGATAGGAAACATGAAGTCGTTATGGTGTACAAGATTTTACAAGGAAGTCGTATAACTAAACTTAAAAGTAACAAACTGAACTTGAGAATTTCTCACATGTAAATTTTTAGATAAGAAACCTTTCGATTCGTAATCATAAAAGAGAAGACCATAGTTAATTATTGACCTGACCCGATATCCTCTAAATCGTTGTTTCCTCTAAGAGTATCTGAAATTGACCTTTAAGTCATCCATGTAAGGAAAACCTCCAGACTACACGTATTTATGACGTTTTGGATCTAGTCTCCAAAAGGGGTGTATTCCGTTTAAGATGGGTAAAGACCCAATGAGAACATAAAGGGAAAACCTTCAAGGAAGAAACGATGTTTTTGTTTTTGTTTTAATGAACGAACACGAAGATCAAGGACTCTCATCCGCATATCAGGTGACACCAGTTAGACTCATGAAAACCACCCATCATTATACATTCGATCGAGAACGATGATTTTAGAGTCTACAACTTCTGTTACCTTCGGGTCTTACTGGACTGTGTCATAGGATCGTGTGTATCATTCAAACAAACTCTTACTTTAGTTATCTGTTTTAGACTCGCTTCCCTACTTCATTTTTTTTCTATTTAATATAAAAAACAAGAGGACCTAACTCGGTACAGACCTCGTTCAAAAGTAGGAACCTGAAACATCAATTTACCCGGTAATGAAAAGAAAACAAACCGATTAAACTAAAACCAAAGATACTAAACGTTGGTATTATTTGAACTTTTTATGTGACGGAGTAGGAATTAAACATTCCATTAGTGTCTCCTGTGAAATTTTTGATCTAGTATCCCTGATATAAACAGACTTTCAGTTGTCGGTCACCATCTTTTTTGACGAGGTTTTTTCACAAGGAGACAACAGAGACGCGTTTCGTTTCCTTTTTCTAGTTTGGGTTTAAACCCTTCTCACTATACCCAATCATCCTCAATTAGACTAAAATGAATACACCAGTAGGGATGAAATATTTAACGTACATTCTTAACAGGAATTTATTTAATAAGTAATAGTTAACAATGTAAAAGGACGATAATTCTTCACTACAAATGAAAATATTGGTTCCCTACACATTATAAACCAGCTTCAGTCTTACGATCCCGAATAATGTACACCTCGTCACACCCCTCTCTTGTTTAATCGGTTCTACCGTACAAGTCCGAGAGACTGGGGTGTAAAACATTTATTACTGATACTGTCGACTCTAAAAAATTTCGTGACGCGTACGTGCAGTGTTCCATGAACGAACGAGCTCTCGATGAAACACGATACATGTACATATTCGAGGTGGATTTTTCACCGCCGTAATGACGACGGAGTACCGACACAGGGAACCCAGTCGGTGCTCTCCTCTCTTATATCACACAGATGACGATGACGACGACACAGTCGGTCCTTTCTCCAACACAACACAATCCAATACGATATCGACGACGATGTCGACGACGTAGTCGGTCCTCTCTTATTTGTACGGACGTAAAGGACACCGAGGATCGTAGAAGGTCGAAGAATCGAGATCGGAAGGGATGGAACCCAAGTCGCTTGTCCCGGTTGTTACACTTGTCGTTCTGTTGACCGTAGTGCTCATCCTAGTCGTTGTAAAGTCCATGGGTGTGCAGTGGACCATTGTCGTATACTTGAGAAGTCATGATTCATTGCACAATATGTAAATACGAAATTGTTAATCTTGAGATTTCTTCTTCAAGATGTTGACCGGACGTCAGTCAAATCAAAGAGTGAAAGTGGTCCACTAAAGATTTCGTCACCAAAAGTTTCCTCTCGGTTATGTAGAGTCCCTTACGAATCTTAATACGTCACCCCACGTCTTTATTTTACGTGACTCAAAGATAACTAATAAAAAGGTAAATATTGAGAATTCAAAAGATTCAGTACTACCCTATTGTCGAGGTTTTAGAATCATCAAATTGTATTTTGGAGAGAGAGAGTGGTGCAAGTCTTATACGAACAATTTCAAAAACTAGGTGTCATGACTCTCTGGGTCCTATTATCAGAGATAAAAAAAAAAAACACTAGGAAATTGAAAGACAAAAAAAAATTTAATTTAAAATAACTTAATATCAAATAAATATTACAACACAACCAAAGACGATATGTTTTTTTACTTAGTCAAAATACACATATACACATATATGAGAAAAATCTAAGAAAAGGGTTTATCCAGTAACGTCTCATAACTCAACACAAGGAACACGATATGTCACCCAAGAATAATCAATGGATAAAATAAATATCATCACACATACACAATTAGGGCTAGAGAGTTAAATGGGGAATGGAGAAAGTGAGAGTCATAGGTATTACAACAAAAAATATATACACTGACAAAGACAAAACATTTATTTAAGTAAACATGGTAAAATTCTGATCTCTAGAGAAGTTCTTTTAACGTCTATGGTTCCCTTGTAAAGTACGTTTCTACCCATGTTATTTCCTGTGTTTACCATACCTGGTTTGTCTTCGTCTTCTATAATTCTTCTCCACCGTTCTTATGTGTCTTCTTGATATGGTTTTTCTTGAATGACTGGGTCTATTAGTGTTACCATACTAGTGAGTGGATCTCGGGTTGTAGGACCTCACTTTTCAGTTCACTCGGAATCCTTCGTAGTGATACTTTTTTCGATCACCTCCACTATATTAAGATGGACTCGATAAAGTTTAGTATTTTCTACTACAACAATTTCACGACGTGAGTTATGCAGTCGTTAAACCTTTTGAGTCGTCCCGGTGTCCCGACCTTTTCCAGTCAAAAGTAAAGTTAGGATTTCTTTCCGTTACAAGATTGTTACAAGATTGCTGGCGTGTTAACGTGAGTAGAGTGTACGATCGTTTTATCACGAGTTTTAAGCGATTCGATCCGAAGTTGTCATGTACTTGGCTCTTCAAGGTCTACATGTTCGACCTAAATCTTTTCCGTCTCCTTGGTCTCTAGTTTAACGGTTGTAAGCGACATAGTCTCTTTTTCGTTCTCTTAAGGTCTTTTATAAGACGAAGATGAAGTAACTGATGGGATTTCGGAAACTGACATACCTAGCGTTGTTTGACCTTTTTAAAAGTTTTATACCCTTATGGTCTGGTGGAATTGACGGAGGACTCTTTAGACATACGTCCAGTTCTTCGTTATCGATATTGACCTGTACCTTGTTACCTGACCAAGGTTTAACCCTTTTCTCATGTAGTTCCGACATGTAACAGTGGGACGAATAAATATACGTCTCATGTAGTACACTTTACGGTCCGTCCTACTTAGTGTCGACTTTAGATCTGAAGACCTTCTTTATAGTTATTGGAGTCTATACGTCTACTGTGGTGTGATACCGTTTTTCTCTTCTCCTTTATTTCTCGAAAAACTACTTCTACTTTCTCCTCTCACTTTTTAACCGAATTTTGAGTTGTAAATTTATTGATTCTAGTACCGTAGGTCAAGGTAAAGAAGTACCGTTTATCTACCCCTTTGTTACCTTTATCAACCTCTGAAATAAAAGAACCCGGGGTTTTAGTGACGTTACCACTGGAGTCGGTACTTTAATTTTCTGTAAACAAGGAAACTCTTTTCGATACTGGTTGGGTCTGTCGTAATAATTTTTCGTCTCTGTAATGAAACGGTTGTTTTCAGATAGATCAGTTTCGATGCCAAAAAGATCATCAGTACATACCTATACGCTCAAGCTGGTATTTCTTTCAACTCGTAGCTTCTTGACTACGAAAACTTGACACCACAACCTCTTCCGAAAACTCTCAGGGAGCCTGATGTTCCTCTAGTGTGGTCAGGTAGGATTTTCTTTAGTCAGGATTAATAAGTGACCTTCCTGACTACGATTTCGACTTTGAAGTTATGAAACCGGTGTACTACACTTCTTGACTGAGTAATCTCTTCTGGAACTACGACCCTTTCTAACTTCCGTCCTCCTCTTCCCCTACTGTCTACTACTCTACTAACCTACCGTAGTGGATGAGCTACCGGTACTCAAACTCGTTCGAGACCCTCATCCACTACCTCTCCCTTAGAACAACACGAAGTCAGGTACCTCAACATTTCTCAGACCGTCCTTACACATTGACTTGACTTGACTTCAGAAAAGTCTGTGGTATGGTGTCTCCTCTCGGACGACTCCACATCGGTACCGGGAGTACCGAACTCCCTTACTCAGCCACCTATGTAAAACCCGAAAACTTGAACGAGAAAAGGACAAAGATGAGACATACACTGTCACCCGTTCTCGGTACGACTTTAACATTTTGTAAGTGTTTCCATTTACATCTTTCCGATGTTAAATGATAGACCCCGAAGAGATCCTTTCGTCTTCCTTTGTCTCTACAGGTGGATTGATCGTCGTCCCAATTAGGTAAAACTAAATACTCAATCTTGAGACTATAGGGACGACCCACTCTTGAGACTTTGAGGTTGAATTCTTGACTAAAATTTACATTCTAGAGTAAAAAGTTCCATCTTTGGTGACTAGTATTTATATACTCATATCCTTAATTTTTTTATTTACAACATGTGTATAAATGTATTTATGAATAAGTTCTACTCCACCATATGGTTCCAGATTTTGTGTTTCTTTTTGATTTTTTAACACCAGTCTATTGAGTTGTTTACCCTCTAATTGAAGACTTTCGTACGTCTATTCCATCGTTAGAAACCTTTTATCCTGAGATTTTACTTAAGGGAATTTCCCCGTTTCCTTTCTTATCGTAAGTACACAATAGTATCTTTTAATACTTTTTTATCCATCTATACGTAGTCCTTATTTAACTCTATATCTTCATAATCTATCTTTAGGGTCTCTAAAATTTACAACAATCTTTTTCTTTATTTACATTATAAAACTTACACGGTGACTTCATCTCTTTTAATAGTTTGACATTGTATTATTACTCCTTTATTGGTTTTACCTTATATCTTTTTTAATTCTTTTTGTTATATCAAATCTAAACAACTGTATAGTTATTTTCTTAAAAGTTTTTTACTTTTTTCTCTTTTACCATTCCATTATAAATTTCTTTATTACTATGTCAATAAAAGACTTAGTTACTTTATTAACTTAGTAGTCTATATTTCGGTTTCTTATAACTACTCTATTTATTTTCATTAGTATGTACATGTGTATTACGTAACATTTTGATGGTTTTTTGTTTCTAATTTTTATTAACATTTTCGATAATCTTTTTTTTAGTCTTACAGATGTATTCTTAGTTTTAATAACTATATTAAGAAAGTCATCATTAGTTTTGACGGTTTTGGTACCTCATAATAAAAGTCTCCAGACTCTCCTTTAGAATCGGTTAGAACTTAAGATATGAGGTGATTTTATGGTAAATTTTCACACCAAATTTTGTTTTGTAGTCTAAAATTTATGTTTCATAAAAAGAATTTGTTTACGAGTATACTTAGGTCTCCCTCCTGATACTATAATCTGTACTTTCTCTGAATGTTACAACTTTTATGTTAAGTATAAATATATACATTGTCATTGTATTTTATACCTACCCCTTTGATCTCTCATTTCAGATTTCTCCTCGTTATATCCATAACATTTATTGAAATCTAAAAACATGAAGTCACACATATTTTTCCTTAACTATCTTACTGGTAGGAACATTTTCGTTGTTTGTCTAAGCTATGTTAAGGATAGTTTCATAGTTCCCTTAAAAGTGTCTTGATTATTTTTATTAAATTTTTAAAAACACAGTCTTTGTGTTTTTTTGGGGTCATCTGTTTTGTTAGAATTGTTCCTGTTTGTCTCACCCTCTTTAGTACGAA
Organism: Capra ibex; assembly: GCA_006410555.1. Taxonomy (NCBI): domain Eukaryota; kingdom Metazoa; phylum Chordata; class Mammalia; order Artiodactyla; family Bovidae; genus Capra; species Capra ibex. The sequence continues at coordinate 46,328,641 of SJYO01040405.1, read as the reverse complement.
GGACTGAAGTCTGATAGGAAGTTTCTATACCATTACTTTTGTCATACCATTACCGTAGTTTTGTCTGTCTTGTCGCCTTGTACTATCTCTCGGGTCTTTATTGGGTCCGTGAATACCAACTAATTAGAAACTATTTCTAAGTTCTTATATGTTACCTCTTTTGTGTCAGAGAAGTTATGCAATATGACCCTGTTGGCCCGTTGATGTATATTTTCTTACCTTAATCTTAGAAGAGATTATAGTGTCTGTGACTATTTGACTTTTACCTAATTTCTAGATTTACATTCTGACCTTTGATATTTTGAGATCCTCTTTTGTATCTCGGAAGATACTGGATTTATAATTGTTATCCAAAAACCTATACAGAGGATTTCGTTTCCTTTATTTACGTTTTTATTTGTTTACCCTGGATTAATTTAAATTTTCGAAAACGTGTCGTTTCCTTTAGAAACTGTTTTGGTTTTTCCTGTCGGATGACTTACCCTCTTTCATAAAAGTTTATTATACTGACTATTCCCCAATTATATGTTTTATATATTTGTCGAGTATGTTGACTTGAAGTTTTTTCCTTTGTGTGTGTGTGTGTTTATTGAGTTAATTTTCATCTGTATAAGGTTTCTTCTGTATGTCCACCGGTTGTATGTGTACTTTTTTACGAGTGGTAGTAATTCGAGACTCTTTATGGTTAATTTCGGTGTTACTCCATAGCCGAGTGAGGACAGTCTTACCGATAGTAGTTTACTGGTGTTTGGTGTTTACACCCTCTCCTACACCTCATTTCCCTTGAGAACAAGTGACAACCACCTTTACATTTAACCATGTCAGTGATACATGTCTTTTGACATGTATCCGAGGATTTTTATTATTTTATTTTTGGCTTGACGGTATGCTAGGTCGTTAAGATGAACACATATATATGTCTTTTTTCTTTTGTTATTAACTTTATCAATATACGTAGGGTCACAAGTATCGTTGTAGTAAATGTTAACGAGTCTATACCTTCGTTGGTACAACTGATTTCACAGGTAGTTGTCTATTTACCTGTTTCTTCTATACTATCTATTTATCTAACTGTCTATCTATAGTTACCTTATGGTGAGTCAGAGTTTTTCCTTTTTTTAGTGGTAAACATTCTTATACTTACGTGAACCTCCCATAATACTTCTTCCTTTATTAAGTTTCTGTTCATGATATACTATAGTGAATATACATCTTAGACTTTTTATTTTGTTTAATCACTTATGTTGTTTTTTCTTTGTCTGTTTGTCTATATCTCTTATTTGATCGACAATGGTCGATACCCCAACGTTCTTTTCCTATTTCCTGATTCTCCATGTTTGATGATACATATTTTATTTATTTGATATCTATAAACTTGTTGTATCCTTTTGATCGGTTTTTAACTATCATTGATATTTACTTCACACCCGAAAGGTCCACCGGGACGTTATTTCTTAAGTGAACGGTTACGTCCTTTGTTTTCTCTGTACCCAAGCCAGGGACCCAGTCCTTATAGGAAACCTCTTTATTTATCGTTGAGTGGAGTCATAAGAACGGACCTATTAAGGTACCTGTCTCCTCGGATAACCCGATGTATGTCAGGTATCCCAACGTTTCTCAACTGTGCTGACTCGTTGACTCTTGTGTGTGTATATTTTTACTTTATGTTCGAAATTTTAACACTTTGTGGCACGATTTGGACTTAGAATATTTATAACATGTAATTGATATGACGTTATTTTTGTTCCTGCAACTCACCCTAAGTAAGTGAACAAGCCATGTATCGATAAATCACGAATTATACACAGCCCATCACAGAATTCACGTCTCCTTAAAGTCGGACGTGAGAATCGACTCCTTTTTAATACTTCACAATTTATAAGAATCAGTGATCGACCTTTTCCTGTTGTGGTCACATTTGGACACTCCTATTAACACTCTCTTAATACTAAGGATATTTCCTTTTTTATTCCTGTACGAATTATGTAAGATTCTAAACACGATATAAACTAGTACCTCTGACCATTGACCAAGACCATATTTTTAAAGGTATTTCTACACCCTTCTTGACTTTCTTGAACCTCATTCCTCTTCCGTTACCGTGGGGTAAGGTCATGAGGACTGACCTTTTAGGGCACCCGTCTCCTCGGACCATCCGACGTCGGGTACCCCAACACTTCTCAGCCTATGCTGACTCACTGAAGTGAAAGTGAAAAGTGAAAGTACGTAACCTCTTCCTTTACCGTTGGGTGAGGTCACAAGAACGGACCTCTTAGGGTCCCTGCCCCCTCGGACCTCCCGACGGCAGATACCCCAGCGTGTCTCAGCCTGTGCTGACTTCACTGAATCGTCGTCGTCGTCGTCGTATGGATCTTTCTTATACCCTGTAAAGAACCGTCTTGGGTCACCAAAGAAAGAGAAAAGAATAGTTTCTCTTTTTTTTCGAAATCCTGACTGTCCTTCCGTGATCTTTGTTAGAATAAATAGAAGATCCGATATTAATACGAGTAAATATTCTAATGACAAGAAATAAAAGTAAAGGTTATTCTCGAGACGACCCGACTCGAGGTGTCCGTATGTTTGGAACACGAACGGGTTTAAGTTCTGACTTCTTGTCTCTTTAATCATTGTCTCTTCAGTCACCAAATTACCTACCCCCTTCATTTTTAGACTTCGTTCTAGGACCTCTCTGAAACACGTCGTCTACTACCCGTCCTGTACGATAGTCAGAAGTGAAGACACCTCTACCCACCACACTCACAAATGGTCAATAAACCTTTAACTACAGTCCACCCGAGTAATCAATGGTCCCTTTTGTAATCTCTACGTGCGGGGAGTGGTAGGAAAACAATTCTTGTTGATCATCGGAAACTGACACACCTAGTGTTATTTGACACCTTTTAAGACTTTCTCTACCCTTATGGTCCGGTGAACTGGACGGAGAACTCTTTAGACGTACGTCCAGTCCTTCGTTGTCAATCTTGACCTGTACCTTGTTGTCTGACCAAGGTTTATCCTTTTCCTCATGTAGTTCCGACATATAACAGTGGGACGAATAAATTGAATATACGTCTCATGTAGTACTCTTTGCGACCTGACCTTCTTTGTGTTCGACCTTAGTTCTAACGGCCCTCTTTATAGTTAGTGGAGTCTATACGTCTACTGTGGTGGGAATACCGTCTTTCACTTCTCCTTGATTTTTCGGAGAACTACTTTCACTTTCTCCTCTCACTTTTTCAACCGAATTTCGAGTTGTAAGTCTTTTACTTCTAGTACCGTAGACCAGGGTAGTGAAGTACCTTTTATCTACCCCTTTGTCACCTTTTTCACAGTCTGAACTAAAAACCCCCGAGGTTTTAGTGACGTCTACCACTGACGTCGGTACTTTAAGTTTCTAAGAATGACTGCGAATGAGGAACCTTCTTTTCAATACTGGTTGGATCTATCATATAAGTTTTCGTCTCTGTAATGAAACGGCTGATTCCAGGCAGATCAGTTCCGATACCAAAAAGGACACCAGTACATACCTACACTCTCAACCTGACACTTCTTCCGACTCACGGCTTCTCAACTACGAAAACTTGACGCCACAACCTCTTCTGAGAACTCTCAGGGAACTTGACGTTCCTCTAGGTTGGTCAGGTAAGACTTCCTCTAGTTGGGACCCTAAAGAAACCTTCCTTACTACGATTTCGACTTCGAGGTCATGAAACTGGTGGACTACACTTCTCAACTGAGTAACCTTTTCTGAAACTAAGACCCTCCTTAACCCCCGTCCTCTTCTTCCCCTACTGTCTCCTACACTACCGACCTACCGTAGTGACTGAGCTACCTGCACTCAGACTCACTTGAGGCCCTAAACCACTACCTGTCCCTCCGGACCGCACGACGCTAAGTACCCCAATGTTTCTCAGCCTGTGCTGACTCACTGATTTGACTTGACTTGACTTGACTCCGTTCGTGTATCCTTCCAGTCAGTCAGAACACACAGTACTCTTGTCACACATCCACTTCGTTCGTGACTAACTTGTCCCATACATGTCTCTCGTTCTTTTGTCGGTAGAACCCAACGGACTGATAACTTCAAGTTAATTATTATATATCTAACATAACACATTTACATGTAAAACTTGATAAGAGTACTTAAACTTAACTGATTACTCAACTCATTGATCGTTATACGACAGTTTAGGCACAGTATAAATGAAGTAATACTTGTTAGAATCTCTTCACACTCCATCTTCTTTCCGGTATACGAACCTGTACTCTTAAAGTGTTAATCCACTGTTGTACACCACTTTCTCCAGATAACGATGAAATAATCTTCAACTGAGTTACAGAAGACCAGTTAACGAATAATGTACGGGAAGTCAGTCACTGAGTAGTAAGGGTCGTCTTCCGTCAAGTTCCTTGACTCGAAAAGGAGCTATATGCTTAAGATAGCATAGGAGGTGTGTATGTCTGTTTCTCTTGTCTAGTTGTAAAAAGTCAAATATACCTGTACCAATGATTTCGCGTACTTCAAATCGACTTAAGGAAAACCTCGTTGACATTGTTTTTTCTAGTATAGACTGAGACATAATCTAGACAAAAAAAATGAAATTGGAAACACGTGACAACGGTCACGAATCAGTACGACCGAGACGTGGAAACCATTTTCTTACAACAGATTATCGGACTTTATGTATCCTATCGGCTAAGAATCCCAAGACTGAACATTCTTAGGTAAGTATTTCTATTTTACACGTCTTGTCTCTTATTGCAACCAAAATAACTTCCAAACGTCCTTGTAGTACTGGACTGGATTCACCTGTCCATATTCTTGTTTCCTAAGACTGTGATTCACACGTTATTGATTAGTGTGGGTAGAGAGTGGAACGAAAAAACCGGTGAAATAAAAAAAAATTAACTTCCTATCAACGAAATACCTTAAAACACTAAAAGACAGTATAGTTGTTCTTAGTCGGTATCCATGAGGGTGCAGGGGAGGGAAGACTTGGAGGGAGAGTAGAGAGAGGAGTGGGGTGGGAAGATCTAACAGTGTCTTAGGGACAAATTCAAGGAACTCAGTATGTTTTAAGGGTAACCGATAGATAAAATGTATACCATAACATTTAAAGGTACAATGAGAGAGGTATGTAGAGTGGGAGAGACAGGAGGGGAGGGGAGTTACAGGTATCCAGACAAGAGATACAGACAAAGAGGTGACGAAGGGACTTTTATTTAAATAGTCATGGTAGAAAGATCTAAGGTATATATACACAGTGATATACTATAAATATAAAGAGAAAGAATAAAGTGAGACATATTCTCTGAGATCCAAATAGGTGGAGTAATCTTGACCGAGTTTACACAAGGAACAATACCGACTCATCATAAGGTAACATATATACATGGTGTCGAAGAAATAGGTGAGTAGCCAACTACATGTAGATCCAACGAAGGTAGAAGATCGATAACATTTATCACGACGTTTCTTGTAACACCATGTACACAGAAAAAGTTAAAACTAAAGGAGTCCCATATACAGATTATCAACCTAACCACCCAGTATACCATCAAATAAGGTTCAAAAATTTCCTTAGAGGTATGGTAGAAGGTATCACCGACATAGTCAAATGTAAAGGTGGTCGTCACGTTCTCCCAAGGGAAAAGAGGTTGGAGAGAGGTCGTAAATAGCAAACATCTGTAAAACTACTGCCGGTAAGACTGACCATACTCCACCATAGAGTAACATCAAAACTAAACATAAAGAGATTATTATTCACTACAACTCGTAGAAAAGTATACAAACAATCGGTAGACATTTGTCTATATAGAAGAAACCTATTTACAGACATATACAGAAAAAGGGTGAAAAACTAACCTAACAAACAAAAAGACTATAACTCTACATATTCGACGAACATATAAAACCTTTATTTGGATGGATTCCTCTGTTTTCTTGAAATTTACCTTTACTTCCTCTATACCAAAGTTAGGGTCCCAACCCTGTTAGGGGACGTCTTCGTTTACCTTTGGGTGAGGTAATAAGAACGGACCCTTTAGGGTACGTGTCTCCTCGGACCACCCGATATCAGGTACCCCAGTGTCTCAGTCTGTGTTGTATCGTTGATTAGTTGTTGTTTTTTCTACGGGTTGTAGTGATTAATAGTATCTAAACGTTTAGTTTTGATGATACTCTATCGTGGAATGTAGACTGTCTTACCGATAGTAGTATTTTTTCATGTTTTTTTTTGGTTTACAGTGACTCCTATACCTCTTTTCCCTTGGGAATATGTAACAACCACCCCTACATTTAACCACGTCGGTAATACCTTTTGTAATACCTTTAAGGAGTTTAGTAATTTTTATCTTGATGGTATACTAAATCTAAAGATGAAGACTTACATATCGGTTTCCTTTATAGAGTTTGTCTATAGACGTGATGTTTAAGTGACGTCGATTCTGTATAAGTAATCCTCGGTTATTACTTATATAAGTAATAAGTATCTTCGGTTCTATATCTCTGTTGGATTCGTAGGTAGTTTTTTACTTACTTCTAAGTGTATATATTTCACCTTATAATCATTTGATACTCTTTCTTTTTTAAGTACGGTAAACGTTATTGCACCTACCTTGAACCCCCACAAGACAATTTGCTTTATTTTGTTTATACTTATAACATACCAGAGTGAAGAGACACTTTAGATTTTTTCTTCGTTTCTTTTTTTTCTTTTCTTTTGTTTACGTATCTTTGTCCCTTATCATTTCACCAACTGTCCCCGCCATCACACCCTTTATCGTCGAAATCCTACTTATTATAGACTCCCAGAGTACATATCGTACCAATGATAGTAACTATTGTGATGACGTATTGACTTTAAACGATTCAGTCATCGAGAATTTACAAGAGTGACTTTTTTTTCTTCTATTTATCCCGTCTACTACTTACACAATTAATTAATTTATCACCCTTAGGAAAATGTTTCATACGTATATACTTTAGTGATGAAATACAATATTAAAATAAACAGTTAATATGGAGTTATTTCGACTAAAATTTTAATTATTTTGATTTTAATTTTTTCTCCATTGTCATTAATACTCTAAGGATCATAGAATGATTACTTTCAACATAGTCAAAGATATTAAAACGAATGACAGGGTATTTTACAATAAAAACATCGAATGGTTTTGTCTTTTTCTTAGAAAGTCTCACTTTTTATGTATACTTCACATCAATGAAGAAACTTCTTAACACCCCTCTTCGGTTCAGTTACTAACATTTCCATTTTATTTTAAAACGAATTATGGTTTATAATGATTTTCAATTGTCTCTTTTTTATTCCTACTGATATTTCCTACTGACACAATTAAAGACTCGTGTTAGGATTATGTTGACTAGAGAACGGACTTTTTACACTTTTAAAACATTCATGTTTACTCATCCCAACTTCAAACTCTTCTTATTTGGAGACCTTTATAAGAAATCCTCTTTACATGTTATTACAATTACTGACCACTTCAATGGACTTTTAGACGACTCTGCTTTAAATTTTTATTTTGACACATAAATATCTTTTTTTACAAAAGGATGTATTGACTCAATAACCGGATTCTCGGTGTGGATTTCGTTAAAAAAAAAAATCTCTGAATGAGAACGTCCACGAAACGTCCTTAAATAGTTATAAAATTATATAGATTTTTCGTTAGTCTCGTGTATAATTCGGTCCAGTTACACACCAGGTTTGTCATTTATAACCAAGACCAGTTTCCTCTTCTTAGGTCTCGGTATCCCTATTTCATAACAACCTAATAAAAGACATAAATACGTCTAGGTCTATAAAGACTACCTAAAGAGTTTTACAGAATAATGTTTTGACGAATTTGAAAATTTATTGGATTAAAGTGAGTAAGACTAGGGTACGAGAGATTCGTTGGCAGTTGAATGTGTTGATTTAGCTTTCCTGAAGTCTATAAATACTAGACAGACTAATACTAAAGACCTTCACTTAATCATGAGAGTCAGGAGTCAGGGCTGAAAAAAAGAGGAAAAACAGGGGTACGTCAAACTTATATCACTGAAAAAAAAAACATTTATAAATTTATACAACCACATGGACAACCATATTTACAAAAGAGTGACATTCAAACTACTAAATCGTTTTCATTCGGAGAGGTGTCCACTAAAAACATGTACCACTCCAGACTGTAGATAACGAGATTAACTCTTTCTTAGTTACACTTTGTTCTCAATAACCACTATGGGAGTCAATGTGAAAGGAATCAAAAAAGAAGAAAAAAAAAAGAGGAAAGAAGTATTCAATTTCAAAGAAAATCAGTCAGAACTTAATATCAGGGAAACACCATTACTGAGTAAGGTTTGTGAAAGTTTGTCTTGATGTTGTCTTAGTTATTTAGTTAGATTAATTTGGTGTTAGTATTTCTTATAATAAGTTGTAATATTCTTGACATTGATGAACGGGATTATACACAAGGAGAACCAAAGGATAGGACACTCATCTATGTCAAGAGTTCACTCGTCAAAATCTTTTATAGAGTTCTACATGAACTCGTTGACCATGTGTCATTACTACTGACACTGAATTCAGAGAGACCCCCGGTTAGAATCCCGGTATTTTTCACGAATTGAGACTCTTCCTTTTGTGTTTTCTTTCGTTTTATCGAGTACTCCTCAGACGTTATTATTGCACTCTATGGTCTTAAAAGAGAGTCAAAATATTTTATTGTACAAAAATCGAATGAGTCCTATTTTTTCTTCATGGAACAAAATCTAGTACTCTCGTTATCTCCCGTAAACTTCAAAGGGATAAAAGGAGTTGAAAGTCTGAAATATTGAACTTAATAAATTCGATAATATGTCATGTTTATTAGATGTATAAAGACCATGTAACTTAAAAGAGGTGACCGAATGTAACTTAAATTAAAATAGAAAGTGTCGTGTAGTAATTCTCAAAGACATCGACATTGGTAAGGAGTAAACAGAGTCCTAGAGTTTATCTTTGTAAAACTTGTTAATATATTATATCTAAGGTTTGAAAATGTTTTGACGAAGTTTTACGGTAAAAGTCTACCAAAGATAACATGGAGTTTTGATTCAACAATGTCAAATTTTCACATGTTCCCGTCACACTGTCAAGATATATGATACCTTTCTTGATTTACCTACTACTATTATCGAAAAAAGTCGGTCTTTTGGCATGTTATCTAACAAGAAGAAATGTGTATTGACTTCCATCTGACTCTTTATCTCTGACACACTAAAAAAAGAAAGAAAAAAACCCCTCACCGACCCCTTCCCCAAAGACACGGAGTAATCGAACTACTTAACTGTTTTCGGAGTCTCTCATGGACTCGACCTCTTTCTGACCCTTTCACACAGATATCCACCTTTCGTACTGGGACTTTGCTTGACACTTACTCGGACACCCCGTCGACTCCGTGTTCTCTCAGGAAACCTGACTCGTATTACAGATAGAAGAAGAGTCGAAATTTCCTAAAGACCCTCCTCATTTCACTACCATTAACATACCAGAAAAGATAGTATGTCTACGACTGTAAAGTTTAAACTTCCCGATATTATTGACTATCGGACCCTCTGTTACACTATCCAAATCATACGTCTGGACGATCCTCCTCCTAGCTCGTAACAATGCAAGAGGAACAGAAACACCACCATAGATAGGACACACTCTCCACTACCCTAGTGGTCCCATTGGATATTGGGTTATAACAATTGACAGGAGTCCCTATCGTCTGAAGTTTCGACGTCGTGACCTGACGGGATTTACTCTCCTTCACCCTCCTTAGTGAAATAACAGGGTAGTAAGTACCGTGTGTCTCGTTTTCTCTCCATGTATAGAACTCAACAGGACCCTTTAACGTCTAAAAATCTCATTATCTTAGTGTCTAATGAGACCGGTAAGAAAATAGAAGAACCAAAAAGAGATATCGGTAGTAGACCCGAGACAAGGGACAGAGTCCTTTGAAGATAAAAAAGTGAGGAGTTCAATTGGGTACGGGAATGTACGACCATCATCTCCCTTCAAAATGTACCCTTTGGGGACCAAGAAGGAGGGACCTTAGGGAAACAGGAACTCTTACATCAGTGATAGGGGAGACAAGATTGTCTCCGGTAGATGACGGACCATTGGAGTCTCCCCTGGTCAAATTTCTGTAACTTTGTTGTAATTTTTAATTCGGTGTGTTTGTTTTATGAGAAGGATTCGGGTTTCTGTTTGTTTTTATTATCTACCTGTCATATAAGTTGGATTGATTATTTACGATAGACGGAACGAAAGACTCCGACATTCGGGTCAGGTTAGTTTCTCAACTGAATGATCTGACATCGTCTACAGTTTGGATTCGTCGTTGAAGTCTCTTCGAATATTGAAGGGAAGAACTTTAAATGAAAGTTTCCGAACACCAGTCTTCCTTTTCTGTCAAAAAAATGATCGGTCAGAAGTCTAATTAAATACTTAAAGTTAAAAAAAGACAAAAACCTAGTGTGAAAAGGGAACTTATCAACCGTTCCATAGGTTTTACTAATCAAATTGATCTCTCGGTCCCAAAGATGAGGGCCCTTACACAACGAAGTTATTGTGTTGGAAGAGACTTACATCATGTTGTAAAGATTCGGTTTACGTACATTCATTATCACACGCCCCCAACGCCCCCCACCACAGGACAGTCATCTATCCCTCATAGTGACACCTAGTTTGTAAGGAAAAGAGACGTACTATCTTAATTAACAACGATTATGAAGAAACTCCTGTTTTCCATTCTAATCTGAGTTACTTATCGGCCTTTTGTTGTAGTAGAGACTTGAGAGGAAATGGGAGTGTCGGTGAAGACAAGTAGAGGTGATTTTTTATTCGGGGTGAACATGTTATCTACGGTAATTTTTAATCTTGAGTTACACTCTCTGTGACTTCCTAACTCTTAAAGGGTGTTACGAAGTACACGGAAACTAAACCCTTGACAAAGAAGGTGGTGGAGAAAATATACTGGTATCGTCGATTGACGATGGAGGATGAGGAGAACTGTTTTAAGTACAACGTATTTGTTACTGACCACTAGATGTGTTTATTAAGGAAGAGTTCTTGTTGAGAACTACTTGATAAAGACTTTGATCAGTTTGACGGTGAATAGGGTGGAAGACACACACAGACCCATACACGAGTCAGTACAGGTTGAGAAACGTTGGGACATATGATATCGACCGGTCCGAGAAGTCAGGCATCCTGAAAAGTCCGTTCTTGTGACCTCGTCTAACGGTAAAAGATAAAGTCCCCTAGAAGAATTGGGTTCCTAGTTTGGGTGTAGAGGACGTGACCGTCCGTCTATGAAATTGTGACACGGTGGACCCTTCAGGTGGGACGGACGATTAGGAGGAATTTGTGAAGTTAGGAAGACGGGGTTCAATCTTACAAAGAAACCTCGGAAGAAGAGTACGAACCGTAAAAGTTTATTTCTAAACAAAAGTACTACTACTAACTAAAAGAAGGTGGGTCACATATTTTGTGTACGAATTATAAAATGGGAGAAACTTAATTAGTGGAAACGTCTAGAAGTTATAGTGTGAGACAAGAAAACTCTACTATAAAACTAAACGGAGTAGAAGTTTACATATAGACTAAAGAAAAGTTTACGTACAGAATCAATCAAAAAGTTTATTCGAAAATTTCAAAAACGACACTTGGGGTTTCGTCGAGACTCTCTGACTTTCAACCCCCAAATGGATGCATACTTTCCTTCAACTTTTTCACCACGTAATAACTCTCTACACGACATCTACGGGTCAAGGACCGACCTCCCTATTAAAAAAAGGACATACGTCTAGGAATCGTTTATAACGTTTGGTATATAGTTTTTAAAATTGTACACCCGGAAAAGAGGGGTATATTGGTAGTGACGACTGAAACAAGGTAGACTTCGGTAGTAAGTGGACTTGAGATTGACAACGGAAGATTCGTCGTGAAAACGAAAATATGACCGGGGAAGACGTCGGATAAATAAAGTATCGTTAGTCTAATAAGAAGAATTTTTACATGTTTTCTTACACAGCGAGAGACGAATTTGAGGGTTCCGAAGTGTGGTGTCATGAGAATCACAAAGGACCTTTGTTCCTCAAGTAAAAAAAGAGACGGGAACTACGTGGGAACAATAGGAATGAGAGTATAGGAGAAGTCTGACTAAAGAAGAACGATAAGTCCAGTAATAAATTTTCCAGAGAGTAGTCTCCACAGGGGACCTTCTGACTTAGGTTTAAGTATGGAGGGGGAAGTCAGTAAAAAATGGAATAAGTACACAGGATAATTCGATTAAAAAACTTTATACATAGTAAACAAATTAATAAAAATTAAAAATGAACATATTAGTGACAGAATGTGATTCTTTAAAACGACACATCTCGTTTTGGAACAGATGTCATCATTGTGTCACGGATCTTGTCTTAACTACGTATCAACCACAAGTCAACTTAAAAATAAATTTAAAAAAATATAGATTGGAAATGAAAACGTTTCTCCTATATAAGTTAGAAAGAAGAAAATATAGAAATGAAAACGTTTCTCTTGTTTAGGTTAAAGAGAAGAGAATTTCAGGACATCTAATTTTAACGTCCAAGAAATACAAACACGGTAAAAGAAGGACAACTACCTTAAAAGAAATACATAAAAAATATTGATCTAAAATTTTAAGTACTATTAACATCTAAAGTCAAATAAAATAAACGAATAATAATAATAGTAACCATAACAGTAATAATAATTTGTACATGTACCTCGAATATGATAAAATCCTTAATAAGATTCTTTAAATGTTTATAGTCGAGTAAATGATTGTAAGAAGATATTAGTGTATCTATTATAGGTTAGAATGTGTGTCTCTCACCCTTCGAGTTTCTCTTATTCACTACAAGAACTAGTGTGACCATTATTTATCTTCTTGGTCTTAAATTTGTGTTTAAGTCCATCAGATAGACCTCTCAGGTTGAAGAGTTTACTTATTCATCCAGTTTGGGGGTTTACCGTACATAAATTTTATAAAAGAGAATATAAGTAAAGAAAAGTTAGTACGAAAAGTCTATTAAAGATAAAGAATTTGTTTCTTATAGGTGAGGAAGTTCCCCTCTTTTGTACCGAATCTTATGTCCTCAATGACGATTACAAATTTAACACTTAGATTGTAAAAACCTTTACGTCATTAGTGTCATTAAATTTTATATCCGGGGTAACTCTTTTTATAATAAAAAGATTTAAGAGTTTTAGGTAAAAATGATTCCAGTTTATAGTTTCTATACGAGACGTCTGTTACCATTGTTCGTCAACCCCTAATAACGAATTCCAACAGGGTAAGGTTTTCATTTAAGAGTCCTTTATGTACTTTTAGAATTATAACCCCAGTCTCAGAGAACGAGAATCAGTTTAGGATATAGATATACCGTAAGACTTCTTGTCTCTCCATCCAATCTCTCCATTCCCGATATCTTCCACAGATCCAACAAGTCGATCTCTCGTTGAGAAGTATTAGACACCCATGGTTATCAACGTCTTTTTATCTGGACCTATAGAGTCTTAAATCCCCGAAGGGTCCACCGTGTCACCATTTCTTAGGTGTACGGTTACGTCCTTTACGGTCTCCGTGTCTAAACTAGGGACCCAGACCTATTAGGGGACCTCTTCCTTTACCGTTGGGTGAGGTCATAGGAATGAACCTTTTAAGGTACCTGTCTCCTCGGACCGTCAGATGTCAGGTACCCTTACCTTCCTCTACGTGTGTGTGTGTGGGACCTTAAACTCCGATACCTTAAAAACTTTTCTTGACCACCCAATCTTTCCAGACCCTATCCTTATATCCTCAACGTTTTTACCTGGAGAACTGTCGTCAGAGACCGTACACCATTGTTCGGTGGGTTTTCCTTGTCCGCCTCGGTCAGGTGGTCTGTCACCTACGGTGTGGGACTGTGTCACCTGTGGTCTATGACTGTGTTTCACTTCTCTGTTTCCGTTTGTCCGAAACCCTTCTAACTACCTCCGGGTTTCCTGTCGGCAACTTGGTTTATACAGAGATCGGTTTGTGTAAGTATTTTTGAAGGAGAATATATGTCTAAACTCTCCCGTTTTACATTTAAAAACCCCCTTTTCTCATCGGGTTATACTAACAAAAATTAAGGTTACTAGAAAATAATTGTTCTTAGACTCAATTAGACTTTCTGGGTTGAAATTGAACCCTCTGGACCCCTCTTTTTATCTCAGTCCTCTTAGTCTAGAAAAAGAATATTTTTCATTTCTCTTTCCTAAAAAAAAACACTCCCCCCCTCTCGAGTGTGTTCTACATCTTATACGTGTAAATGTTAAGACAATAGATTCTTAAGTGTCTCCTCTACACTCATTTGTCTTTCTAGTAATTCTGAGGGAACTTATAACGTAAATTTTTTTTTGTAACGGTCGGAAATCCGTATCACATTTTATAATGTCGTTAAACTTTTCTAGTTCTACTCTCAGTTCGTACATTTTAGACACCTTCATATAACGAATATACTAGTTTAAGATAAGGGTACACATTCTGGTATAACCTTTCGTTACTTTCAGATACTTATTTTTATTAGTAAAGGTAGGTATCCTCCTGGTTTCTTTTTGACCGAGGTTCGAAACTCTTTCGTAACCAAACAGTATCAGGAAAGGGACAGACTATTTCACAGTTGTACTTGCACAAGTATTTAATATGTAGACCGACCGCTTAATCACTTATGAAAATGTTGATTGAGAGTGGTAAACCCAGAGAGAATTCCCATCTCTGATTTCCTTCCATAAATGTCACAACAACGTTACCCAGTCACCCTTTCTTTACGTCGTGTACAAAGTAAAAAGAAGTCTCTCTCAAAACACTTATCTTTTAACTGAGAAAAGGATTAACGAGAGGACATTAATTGACATTAGTAGTACTCTTTGTGACCTGACCTTCTTTGTGTTCGACCTTAGTTCTAACGGCCCTCTTTATAGTTATTGGAGTCTATACGTCTACTGTGGTGGGAATGCCGTCTTTTACTTCTCCTTGATTTTTCGGAGAACTACTTTCACTTTCATCTCTCACTTTTTCCACCGAATTTCGAGTTGTAAGTCTTTTGCTTCTAGTACCGTAAACCAGGGTAGTGAAGTACCCTTTATCTACCCTTTGTCGCCTTTGTCACAGTCTGAAATACAAAAACCCGAGGTTTTAGTGACGTCTACCACTGACGTCGGTACTTCAATTTTCTACGAATGAGGAACCCTCTTTTCAATACTGGTCGGATCCATCGTATAACTTTTCGTCTCTGTAATGAAACGACTGATTCCAGGCAGATAAGTTCCGATACCAAATAGGACACCAGTACATACCTACACTCTCAACTTGGTACTTCTTCCGACTCGCGGCTTCTTAACTACACAAACTTGACACCACAACCTCTTCTGAGAACTCTCAGGGAACCTGACGTTCCTCTAGGTTGGTCAGGTAAGACTTCCTCTAGTCGGGACCCTAAAGAAACCTTCCCTACTACGATTTCGACTTTGAGGTCAGGAAACCGGTGGAGTACGCTTCTCAACTGAGTAACCTTTTCTGAGACTACGACCCTCCCTATTCCCGTCCTCCTCTTCCCCTGCTGTCTCCTACTCTACCGACCTACCGTAGTGACTGAGTTACCTGCACTCACACTCACTTGAGGCCCTCAACCACTACCTGTCCCTCCGGACCACACGACGCTAAATACCCCACCGTTTCTCAGCCTGTACTGACTCGCTGACTTGACTTGACCTGACTTAGTTGACGGTACACGTTGAGCTATTCGATGTGACAAGATGTCTTCTGTACCGTTTCCACTAAAACAAGATGTAGGTTCTGTCAAGTGTCTCGAAATAACAAAGAAGTCACTTAACTCAGTAAGTGACTTTTATGTGTGTAAATGACGCGAAGTCTATATAATAGATTCCATAATTGGAGGTGACGTTGGTTTCACTTTATACCTTCTTTTATTCGGTGTAGTTAACGTCTTAAAACAAATTGGTTAGTGAATAATACAAAGTTGTCTACGTGACTATCTCCTCTGTTACTTTTTTCTTTTATTTTCTTTTGGAGTTTAAACCGAACTAGAATTCCATTTAATTGTAGTAGAAACTACTGTAAGAAATGTTTACCGTAAGAAATATTTTACTGAAATTTTTTTTTTTCGTTAAACTTAACCACCATACGTATAAATAAATACAAATTGGGTCGTAGAATTCACTTTTGACTATGTATTTTGTAGATTAGAATAAAATAGAATATTAGTTTACATTAGAATGTAAAAAAAAGAATTTGAGATAGTGAGGATTGTCATCTTAGTACCTTCACAGCATCTTATGACCCAGTCTCAGAAGTTACACAAGTGTTATTTTTTCGAAGTGAGTCGTCGACCTCATTGACACTCGTCAAAATAGAGTAGTGAGTACATTATGGTCAACTAGAAAAAAAAAAAAAATCCCTTAAGAACTAAATAAATAAAAATTAACCTCCTATTAACGAAATGTCATAACACAACCAAAAACGGTACAAAGGGGAGAGAGAACTTGGAGGGAGTGCGAAGGGTGGGGTAAGGTGGGGACATCCAACAGTGTCTCGGGTTAAACTCGAGGGACATAGCATGTCATTTGAAGGTTACCGATAGATTAAAACACAAACCATTATACACAAAGGTACGATAAGAGAGGAAATAGGGTGGCAGAGGAAGGGAGGGATACAGGTGTTCAGACAAGAGGCAACGACGGGACGTCTATCGAAATAGTCAAGTGGAGAAATTTATTCAACGGTGACAACAGCGGTATTCTGTTTGTTCCATCCCCGACTCCTCTAATTTAAGTGATCCACAACTGTTACGTTACGGATTGTCGAAACATTTACTCGTTGTAGACTCATAGTCTGATTTGAGAACAGAAAGAACGTCTCCACAAACGGTACATCGAGTACGAGTATAGTCATCAGTTTAGTACATGTAATTGAGTCAGTTAAATAACGAAGACGGACCCTACATCACTAAAGGTTTACATGGTAAAAATATTAACAAAAGATCCGGACTTCCGTACCGTTCCGTAGCCGTTACGGAAAGACCGTCGAATAACGAAAGAGAAACATCTTAAGTGACAAAGACTGACCCAATCGTGAAATATATATTGTGAAAAGAGACAATAAGTCAAACGGTCCAGAGTTCGGTGTGACCTCGGTTCCTCTTTTTTTTCTTTGTTTTTTTGCTAATTTACGTCGACTTGTCAAAACGACTGTAGAAGAACAGAGTAAAGTAAGTGTCTCACACTTGGGGACCTCAAAATGTCGGTAAAACTTTAAGTTTCCGTTACGACTCCCGCGTGGTAGTACTCTTAACCGTGGTTATTTTTTCAAACAGTTTTGAAAAAACCGTGACTCTGGTTGCCTACAAAGGGCCATATTCACCTTTCGACTGTGGTAAGTACGTGTTCCCGGTTGGGTTTCCTTTCTAAAAGAAAGGAACGTTAATGGTATACTGAAGTTGTACCTTCAGATATTTTTTATGATAAAAAGAGACTGTACACAAGACACCGTAATAAAAGAAATAGTACTCTCCAAACAGGAGAACATAAAAGGAATGTTGAACTTTTACGTAAAACCTTCGGATGATAACTAAAACTTAAAGTTTGCTCTATTGTTCGTACTAAGTACATGATACTGAGTAAGGATTCACATGATTAACATATTTGATGTAGGAAGTTTAGTATGATGTCTGTGTAATTTGTAATTATTTGTGTAAATTTTCTCGGTACTCCATACTATGGAAGTCCTAGTGACTACTTTAACATTGACTAGAAGATACAGATGTCACTTTTTATGTCGATTTTTCGATCATTCGAAAAGTAAAAATTATAATCTGAACTTGTGTGGTCGAGATTGTAAGTACTTCCTTAGTCACCTTAGTCACCTTTAGTTGAGGTGAAGGTATAAGTACTAAAAGATATTAAAGGAGGAACGAAGTTTATTTTAAATTTAACAAATAACATAAAACATTTAAAAAAAAGTTATTCAAATAAAGAAAATTGTGTTTCATGGGAAGATAGAGGATTATTAAACTCTTTCTTTACTAGTAATAAGTTTTGAAAATTTATTTTGGTGAAGGTCAGTGATGGTTAGTATACTAAGGAATTAAAACGAGTCCTACGAAGAGGCTGAGATTAGTAAGAAAACGAATAGTATAGTAGACAGAGGAGAGTAATTTGAATTACAAGGTAGTCATGTTCCGGGAAATAGAAATTGTACAAGTTTCGGCATAGGGGAGGGGGATCCTGGATTTTCTCATCGACTATGAATCCACCATTATCTCTTATAGATAACTTAATTACTTATGTCTTTATTCATTTACTTATTTAGGTGACAAGTCTCACTCCAATTAGTTGATTTTAGGGCAAGTGTCCATTAAAAGATTCGACTTTAACTAACAAAGTCCTTGGACCTTGTCTTACAATGAAGTGGTAAGAATGGGGTTTTTTGTTGTAAGTTTGTCTTAACTAGTCGATCCGTAGTTTATAGTTAAAAAAAAGATTATAATGAGTAGCTATATCCCCCGATTCTATAATTTTAATGACTTAATCAGTTAAAAGACACTGATAGTCTCCACATACTCATTAGTTCCTATCATGATAGGTCATCCTAATATTACACTCAACGGACACGTTAAGTTTTACAAAAACATCGGTGTAACTATGTACTTTTCTTTCTACACCTGACTTCCTATCACGAGGAGTGGGAGTGTTAAGTATACAACTTTGGAATTGGGGATCATCAACTGAAACCTTCTACGCCTAAAACCCTCCATTAATCCAAACCTTCTCTAATACTCCCACTTCGAGGGTCTACCATTAGTACTGGAGTATTCTTCTCCTTTTCTGATCTCGAGAGAAGAAGTACACTCCTGTGTTATTCTTCTACCGAATAAATGTTTGATCTTTCTCCCGAAAATGGTCCGTTACTTAGAAGTTCGTAGGACTAGAATCTAAAGAGTCGGAGGTCTTGATATTCTTTACTAACAACAAGTCCGGTAAATCAGATACTATAAAACGACATCTTCGGTCTTAAATGACTCTGTCATTTTTTCGTTAATTAAAGTTATATAAAGTAAATTACTTTTTTTAAAGTTTTACAATATATTAGTTTATGTTTAATGATAATGACTACTGAAATGAAGGTAAATAGTTGTCATTCAGAAGTTTTAACTCATACGTAAATTAGGCGGATCGATAGACGTACATCTGACACAAACACACGTCAGTGAGTCAACACGGACTGAGAAACACCAGGGTCCCCGACCTCGGTGGTCCTAGGGTTCGGGTAAATCTGATCAATGTAAATTCGCGAGGTGTCAATTTACACGATCACCGATAATGCACCCTGTCTCATTTTAATCTAATTGCCTGAACAATAACTCCGATCTGTGACGTGGAACTCTTGATTACCTCCTCAGAAGTTCCTAATTGGACACAAATTACAACTCGGTCCACAAAGATTTCCACTTGGACTAACTGTGGACCTCTTCTGAAAGAAACACCTGTTCTTACTTTTTTCTCCCCTCGTATTCTGTTTTACGTCGTGTGGACGAAGAGTGGAGGAGGTTCGATCTACGGTGTCTACCTGACCGAAGTGGTTCCTAGATGGGTGAGTGGACCAGGTTTCAAGTCTCGACGACTTCCTTCCCTTGACTCCCCTCCACTTCTTTGACGTCCGAGTTTACGACGGAATGTATATGTTCCACTCTATTGTTTAGTCGCTATTGTGCACGAACGGTCGACGGTATCACAAACTTCGGGAGCAGTTTGAAATTTCGTATTTGTATACCGATGAAGACGGAAGGTTCAGTGTACATTTTACAGAAAACACCGGTTACCGTTGGGAGACGGTATGTCTCTTACTTAAGACCCTTCACTTCAAGATCAAATTGATTTAGCTATGTCACAGTTACGTGGTGTCCACCCCCCGCCGCCCCGGTCCCCCATCCCCCTTCGGATGAGGTCATAAAGGTTCAGGATAATTTTATCTTTAATAAGAAACTTTTGTAGTAGAGTTACTATAATGTTGCCTCCACAAACTTCGTCTACAAGATCACTTTTAAGGACATCCCGTCCTTCAAAAATGTGACTCTTTAATTGTGGATATCTGAAACATAAAGAGGGTAGGAGACGACGACGAAAAAAGGGAATTAGACTTTGATATCTACATCTGTTTTTTAAGTAAGTGGGGTGAGGTCATGAGAACGGACGTTTTAGGATACCTACCTCCTCGGACCATTCGACGTCAGGTACCCCCAGTGTTTTTCAGCCTGTGCTGACTCACTGAAGTGAAAGTGAAAAGTGCAAATACGTAACCTCTTCCTTTACCGTTGGGTGAGGTCACAAGAACGGACCTCTTAGGGTCCCTGCCACCTCAGACCATCCGACGGTAGATACCCCAGCGTGTCTAAGCCTGTGCTGACTTCGTTGAATCGTCGTCGTCTCTATGACTTCTCATATTTCTTAGTAGTTGTCTGGGGTCTTTCCTAACTACTCACGAGGTCAGGAAACCGGTGGAGTACACTTCTCGACTGAGTAACCTTTTCTGAGACTACGACCCTCCCTAACCCCCGTCCTCCTCTTCCCCTACTGTCTCCTACTCTACCGACCTACCGTAGTGACTGAGCTACCTACGTTCAGACTCACTTGAGGCCCTCTACCACTACCTGTCCCTTCGGACCGCACGACGCTAAGTACCCCAGCGTTTCTCAGCTTGTGACTTGACTTGACTTGACTTAACGTAAACTTCATTTTCATAGTATCCGAAAGTCTGATCTTCACCAAAAAGTTCAATAGTCTAACTGAAAGGTCTACTCCTTGACTCCGAGTCTTTGTATTTCACTCATTGTAGTTGAAACAAATACGTCGTTAAGTCGTTTTTGATCCTCAAACAAAAGGTCTCTGGATTATATGATATTGACTTTATTTTACTCTACTCGTTTATTCTCAGTCAGTTTATTCTTAACGAAAGGACCAATTTAAATTGTGTGATGTGATTATATTAATAATAAACATCAATAACAGGTGTTGTGACAATTTTTGAATTGGACATATTACTCATATCATGTAACATTCACTGTTCATTGGAATTCCTTGTAGGGTAGTCCCTTTTCTATTTACAACTTCTTTACATGAAAATTAGTGTTGTTCGTCTAAATTATATTTACTAATTCCAATATATTGAAAGAGGGGTGAAAGGTAGTAAGAGTGAAAGAAAAGAAAAGTGACAGAAATAAGAGAGTCAAAAGGACGACTTTCTTTAGTAATGTCTTTCCAGAAGCGAATGGGTTAAAACCCAACTTAAAGTTCCCCTCTTCACTTTGATAAGTCTTGTGAACTCTACCTTTGTCCCTCGTCCTCTTCCACACATGGAACTACTAAGATCAAACAGAAACACGAGGATACACAACCGACGGATCTCGTCTACACGTGAACTCTGTACAGACCCGTTTCTATGTCAGACTCCTTTCACGGTCGGTAAGAGGTAGAGGGTCCTTCATCTCTGTCCCAGAAGGACAACTCGTTCGAACGGACACTCCAGTGGTAAGACTCCCTTTTCACCGGAGTCTTCCTTATAACGTCGTTTGGTCTTCAGTTTACCTTCAGTTTAGGTTCGGATTTTACTAGACGTGATAGTCTTTGACTCCATTCTATTAATGGTAGTCACTACTACACCTTACTGGGAAGGTTTTGTAAACGGAGTCGTTGGTCACGACTCTCCTGACTTACTCAATGATATCGGAGACCGTAAGATTAGTCACCACTGTTGTTCCCGTCTCCAGTTACGATTGGTTTCGGTCGTCACTACTGTTAGAAGAGTTATGTAAATGTATGAGAGAACTTGTTTCCTTCCCAGTCATTTTGTCACACCCTACCCTCCTTAGTGAACTCATTCTTTAGACTCAAAACTTTATCAATGGATAAATGGGCTTATCTAGTTCCATCGATATTTCTGTGGCAACATTCGACGTTCCTAGGCGATGGAAGTGGACCTACCCAATGAATTGAAGAATCACGAAGTCATAAGATACTCATTTGACTCCTAGTGACATGGGGATAACTTCCCTAAAACTTGCATTCTAAACCAAATCAATCCAATGAATCTAATCATTTGAATGCATAAAAAAGTAGGGGGTTTTCATACTTAGTTTTACTCATTTAAGAGTTGGGACACGATACTCATACTACTCCTTCAGACTACTCGTACTAGTCTATACGTCCCCCTATTATTTGAGCTTATCAAAAACAACAAACAAGGAGGATGTACGTTACCTAAGTATCCTGAACTACCTCTCTTATTTATCTCTCTTCACACACTCCCGTTTATTGTGACTCTTCCGGTTTAAGTATTCTTTGCTTTTCTTGATCTGTTTTCAGTTTCTTATCCGACTGATATTCGTGTTTATACCCGAAGGGACCACCGAGTCTCCAATTTCACAAAAGGACCTTACGCCCTCTCGGTCCAAGTTAGGGACTCAGCCCTTCTAGAGGACCTCTTCCGTTACTGTTGGGTGAGGTCATGAGAACGGACCTCTTAGGGTACCTCCCTCTTCGGACCACCCGATGTCAGGTACCCCAGCGTTTCTCAGCCTGTGCTGACTCGTTGAAGTGAAAGTTCGTGTTTATACGAATCTTACGTCCTGATATACTCATATATATAAGATGAATATTTTATAATTAAACAATATTTTTCAAATACTTTATGTTTGTTCCGTTAGGATAGGATATTATATTTCGGGATGGACGTGAAAAAGGTACATTCTTGAAAATATATCAATTATTTGTAAGAAATATACTAACCGATAGGAAAAAGAGTTATTGTAATGTCTTGTTCGTAGATAACAACAAATACAACGATTCAGTACAGCTTGAGAACTCTGGGGTCCCTGACATCGGTGAGAAGAGGAGACAGGTACCCCAAAGGATCCGTTCCTATAACTCACACAACGGTAAAGGAAGAGACCCCCTAGAAGGACTGGGTCCCTACCTTGGACTCAAAGGATCTAACCTGGTGTCTAAGAAATGGTGACTGGTGGACCCTTCGGGATGTACGTAAATATTCAGTAGATTATTTTGAAAAATATTTATATTAAAATTACTGATGTATTCTATGGTACTAACTGAAACAAAGAAAGTTTCTTGAAACAATAAATCCCTGACACTACCAGAAAACCAAACAGTTGAACCGATCCGATGTAGAGGTTAATAAGTGATGTACAATTGGATCTACACCGACACTTCCATAAAACATCTACACTAATTTCAGGTATTAGTCAACTACCAGTGTCTTTTATAGGACCTATTAGTCCTACATAGACTAAATTAGTCAATTTTCCAGAATTTTTATCTCGACTAAGTAGTGGGTCACCTGTCATCGGAACGGACATGGGTCTCGAGGTGGGACGGGAAGGACCTTCAGACGGGATATTATGTTTAAAGTCTACAGATTGGTCGGGGAAGATAACGTTGACACATTCCGTTATGGAACACTATAGAGAATTATATATCGAGGGTGACCAAGGTTAAAAGACCAACTCGACATGACTATGTCCCTCCTTTAGAAAGAAAAGTCTTTATTATGACGGTACCTTATATTAGACTTCATCATTTATTTACTGGTTCTTTTCGAGTAGTCTGATCACTTACATACTTCACGTATCCTTTTTTCTTTGACCTTTAGACTTTAGAGAGTTCTGATAGAGATACATGATCTAAACTTTACTGTTCCTTTTACCTTACAGTAACCGTACGATTGTATTGAAACAAAACACCCACTCCTCCCTTGTCACTCTTTCTTCTCCTTTTTCTTTATCGAGGATTAACTACTGGTATCTATTCAAAAAGTTTGAATCTCAAAACCCTATTGGTCCTAAAAGGAGGATCGTGGTATTTAGGACTTTCATAACATCGGTACGACTACACGATCGAGTCTACCTTTCCAAAGGTGTAGATAAACATTGACCTGGTGTATCTAACGGATAGGAGAGTACGACCCAAGGATCAAGACTACTTTTTGTCTCGTATTTTATAGAACGGGGACTTTTACGTTTATTTGAATGGGAATGACTCCACGGTTGAGTGTTTTCTATTTACCTTCGGAACTTTACAAAGGAGATCACTTAATGTATAATCTTAATGTGAAAGATAAAGACCCTTGAAGTGTAAGAGTAGATAACGGAACAAGTTGTAAACGTCGGAGTCCGACGTCTTTGACTAATTCTTCTTTCCGGTGAACCTCTAAACTTTACTAAGACATAACTGAAGTAAAAAAAAAAAAATTTATTCCTTCTATATCGGTCGTCTCTTTATACATCATACGTGAGAAATAAATTAACGTCGATCTATAGAACATAAGAGACAAAGTGTGATCGTTTGATACTTATTAGGTACGAAGAAAGAGTTAATGTGAGTCGATTTTATGTAAGACACAATGAGAAAAATATCCGTTTTTCCTTCTCCTTTTTGTAATCCGTCGTCCGTGAAACGGGAAACGACGTACACAAAATTCAGGGAAGGCATCAGAGGTACAGACTGAGAAACACTGGGACACCTAACATCGGGCGGTCCGAGGAGACATGTGCCCTAAGAGGTCCGTTCTTATGACCTCACCTAACGATACGGGAGAAGGTCCCCCAAAAGGTTTGGATCCTTAGTTTGGACGTAGAGAATAGAGAGGACGTAACCGTCCGTCCAAGAAAGGGTGATCACGGTAGACCCTTCGATTATTAAGAGGTTCTGTTCACAGTATCTACTCTCGTGACCCCGTCGTCTTTAACACAGTATAGGTTCCGTCTTTGTCCTAAAATTGGTTCTGGACGAGAGAAAAACGAGGTACGACGATGATTTTCAATATGTACACAAGATTTTTTCAGTGTTAACTGTATTCAGGGTAAAATCATTTATACGAACACTTGTTAAATTACTTTCATTAGAGGACATTTGAGAAAAACACCTTATTTACGGTAGGAATAATCGGAAAAGATACCTATATAAAAAATTAAAACTCTTTCTATATTTTCTTAGAATAAAGAGAAGTAATTTACATGTAGGATCCTAAACTATTTATGTCCATTTCTCTAGTAAACGACTTCGATTTGTTTTCATCATCATCACGAATTCTTGTTCATTGGTATTACTTTACAACTATACATCTATATAAAATATATATTAATTATACAGATTTATAGACCGAATAGACGTACATACAAATTTAGTTATACATGAACTGAATAAAAATCTACATTATATGTCTAACGAATCAAATTATTAGATTTCTTAACTCTTGTTGACTCTTAATAAAACGTAAAAACATAAAAATTTTAGATCAAAGATGAGTTTTGTAAATTAAAGACAATACACTACTTTTATTGAAGGAATAGTGAAGTACCCTTTATCTACCCCTTTGTCATCTTTGGCACAGTCTGAAATAAAAAACCCCGAGGTTTTAGTGACGTCTACCACTAACGTTGGTACTTTAATTTACTGTGAATGAGGAACCTTCCTTTCAATACTGGTTGGATCTATCGTATAAGTTTTCGTCTCTGTAATGAAACGGTTGTTTCCAGGCAGATCAGTTCCGATACCAAAAAGGTCACCAGTACATACCTACACTCTCAACCTGATACTTCTTTCGACTCGTGTCTTCCTGACTACGAAAACTTGACACCACAACCTCTTCTGAGATAGATAGAACTCTTAGGGAACCTGACATTCCTCTAGGTTGGTCAGGTAGGATTTCCTCTGGTCAGGACCCACAAGTAACCTTCTTGACTACGATTTCGACTTTGAGGTCATGAAAACGGTGGAGTACGCTTCTCAACTGAGTAACCTTTTCTGGGACTACGACCCTCCCTAACCCCCGTCCTCCTCTTCCCCTACTGTCTCCTACTCTACCGACCCACCGTAATGACTGAGTTACGTGTACTCAAACCCACTTGAGACCCTCAACTATTACCTGTCCCTCCGGACCGTAGGACACTAAGTACCCCAGCGTTTCTCAACCTGTTCTGACTCGCTGACTTGACTTGACTTGACTTGACTTTCTTTTTACGAAAAAAAAAAAAGGGGGGGTTTTGAGTAAAACGATTCGACATCTCATGACTCAATAGTCAACAAAATCAAAAACGAGAAAAAGAGAAACACTTGTCTACCTTTGTCCTCCCCACATTTCGTGAGAGACTATGGATTCCTAAGGATTCCCAGGAAAATAAACAACTACCGACCTTAAAAGAGTAAATGTAAGAAAGACTCTTATTTGGTACATTGACAGTATAGTATAGACACAGACCTATTCGAAAACGTAATCTGACGACACATACCTAATTGAGTACCACTAATAACTAAGTCTAAAGGATATCGTAAAAAAAGACTCGTCTTCTATCTTTGGTCAGAGAAGGTAAGGAATAGTATTGTTGTCGTGGGTCCGGTTAAAGATCTTAGTAATGTACAACCAATATTATTTTTTCTACACTATAAAGAAAGAACTTCAATTTAAGACTTAACGATTATCAAGTCTTCTTCAATCCGACTTTCAAATGTAATTGAGTCTTTCGAAAGATTGGTATGTCTTTTTCGTTAAAAATTCTGTTCCAAATTTAAGAAATTTTTACAAATTCAGAAAACTACGTCTCACTTTTCATATTAAAGTATATTTTTAAACCATACTGTTAATATTAATAAAAGGAAAGTTTTTTCGTTTAGTACCTAAAGATTCCCTCCATCGTCACAATCGCATTAAAATAGTCACCAAAAACAAACTTACACCTTTTGTATGAAAGGAATTTATAAAAAAATAAGACTTTAAATTTAGAGAAAGTATATCACGAGACGAAGAGGGGTGGAGGTTAGAGTCGGAGATTTCGTTTTTCTTCCTTATGGAACAGTGTTTTTAGATCACTTAAACGTCGAGGTCAGAACTTAGAGTGTGGAACCTTCTGGGGTTAGACGACAAGTAAAGTGTCACGGTACACTTTTTGAAGGACTTACTTTATACTTTTGAGTTAAAAATCTGAACAATCTCTTTCAGTGTTATATTACCGTGATTGTTTCTTTACCAAAACTCAAAATGTTTTATTCTAAATAATTTTTTATATACCGACCTATGATGCGAAAGGGGACAAAGTGTTCATTTCTGTTACATCCCGTGACTGGGACTAACAACTATAGAGAACAGCAACAGTTCCGGAGGTTTCGGAATTACACTTTTTTACGAGAAGAACTTTTATAACATATCACAAATTCCTATGGTAGAGACTTCAGTCTTATAAAATTTCGTTTTTATATAATTATAAAATTTAGATTTTAAATGATGAAATATACACTAGAACTCTTCCAATGTTTGGAAAGGATTTGGAGTCCATGGGTATGGTCACTTTACAATGATACTTAGAGTAACTTACTTGATAACACTACTATGTTGTTCTCTTACTGAAATTTAGAAATCGTACTATTAACTTTCTGTCATTAACAAATTTTCCCAATCGCACATAAATATGGGGATTGGATCACTATTTTTAATTTAGTAAACGACTACTTTCCTTAAGAACAAGGATTTTGTTAAGTTGGTTAAAATTCTCTCTGGATAAACCAATGTAAATATCTAATAATAAAATTAACATGAGTAGTATGTCCTTAACTGATTTATTGACTGGTCTTATAAAACAGTCTTCACCCCTATATTATCTTTTAAAATTTATACATCATGACTGAAACCATGATCCATACTCACCCATTTCCGATTTACTTACAGTTTCTCCGATAACCACTTCGAGTCCTCTTTCTGTCTGTTCTACTTCGACTTTTTCTTCCCTTCTTTAACAATAACCTCCAACTTTTTGTATCACTAGACTCATAAAATCACTTTATTAACCGTTTTGACATGGGACAACAACTAATCTTTTGTACCTTATGCGAATTACTCGGTCACTTTGACTCTAAAGGTCCGACCCATAATATTTAAACTAAAAAAATTAGACACACATAATTCCATGTCCTTCTCTTTTGACTTGATTCTTGTAAAAGTCAAGTATCAATCACAATTATCATTTATATCTCCTGTGTCCTGAACGAATCAAACTTTTCTGTCGATATAAAAGAGGTCAGGAGGGGTAATCATTTTATCAGAGTTTCATTCACCTGAGTGTCATTCCTAATTCAGATCTTATCGATATAAATCAAAGATTCAGTACAGACTGAGAATGTTGGGGGTACCTGACATCGGGAGGTCCGAGGATACAGGTTCCCTAAGAGGTCCGTTCTTATGACCTAACCCAACGGTAAAGGAAGAGGTTCCTATCGATATTCTGGGACAATTATTAAATCTTTGTAAATACCTCAATGGTGTATCTGTGTCAGTCGAAGTGTTTTACGAAAGGTTCATGGATTTTCGGAGACAAGGTTGTTAGATACGTTTTATCTTTCTTCAGACAAAGTCTTTATTAACATGTATGTCGAAAACTTTGTACCACATTCGTCAATGTACGTATACTTCGAGTGTAAAAATTCCCTCATCATAGTTTATAGTCTAACTTGATTTTCCCAGTCTTCATCAAGTTTTACTTTTCTATAGAGATGCGGGTGTATCTGTAAAGATACTGGTTTTTCGTTGGACTCTTCTATGAGTCGGAGTTTTGACCAGTAAAGAGTCTTTTCTTTTTCACATAAATTATCCCACCTCGGTTCTCAGAGGTCTCTATTTCTTAAGTTCTCAGTACGAGGGTCAATAATCTTTGTCTGAGATTAGTCTTCGTAAGAGACAGAAACCTCACCCTTTAGGACTCTTGATTGTGGGTCGAGAAAAGTCTTAACAACACATGATCACTGACGGAGAGTAAAGAATTGAAAAACTTGTTCTCACGAAAACGTCAATAAGACAGGAACAGAGTAGTGATAAGTCAAGTCATCGAGTCAGTACAGGCTGAGAAACGTTGGGGTACCTGACGTCATGCGGTCCGAAGGGACAGGAAGTGGTTGAGGACTTCCAACGAGTTTGAGTACAACCACTACGGTAGGTTGGTGGAGTAGAAGACAACAGAAGAAGAGAAAGGTCGAAGTTAGAAAGGGTCGTAGTCCCAGAAAAGTTTACTCAATCAAGAAGCGTAGACCTCCGGTTTCATAACTTTAAAGTCGAAGTCGTAGTCAGGAAGGCCATTGATAAGTCCTGCCAAAAGGAAACCCTACCTGACTAAACTAGAACGTCAGGTTCCCTGAGATTTCTCAGAAGAGTTGTAGTGTCAAGTTTTCGTAGTAAAGAAGTCGTGAGTCGAAAGAAATATCAGGTTGAGAGTGTAGGTATGTGCTGATGACCTTTTTGGTATTGAAACTGATCTACCTGAAAACAACCGTTTCATTACAGAGACGAAAAAATATACGATAGATCCAAACAGTATCGAAAAGAAGGTTCCTCGTTCACAGAAAATTAAAGAACCGACGTCAGTGTTAGACGTCACTAAAACCTCACGTTCTTTTATCAGAGAGTGACAAGGTAGATAGACGGTACTTCACTTACCCTGACCTACGGTACTAGAATCAGAAATCTTACAACTCAAAATTCGGTAAAAGTGAGAGGAGAAAGTGAAAATAGTTCCCCGGGAAATCAAGAAGAAGTGAAAGACGGTATTCCTACCACAATATACGTAAAGACTCCAACAACTATAAAGAAGGTCGTTAGAACTAAGAACCTAAACTATGTCAGTAGTGACGTATAACCGTTATAATTCCACACACTGAATCGAAAAATCAAATTAGTAAGGACCTTTTTGTCCTTGTGTAATTTCCATACCGTTATTCTTTATAATAGTTATAGGTCTTGACAATGTCTTTTCCTTGTACCCGAAGTTCTGGAACTAACTTATTCTATAACCTCAAAACCGTTTCACACTTAAATAAAATATCTACTTAGTCCTGTAATTAGTAACATGAATCTCTCGTCTTGTCCCATTTCACAAAATGTAATGAACGCCGAAGGGGAAGACTTTATAGTACCGGTTTCCCTATAGTTGTGTGTACTGTACTCTTTACTATACTATTTACTAATGTATAGACTCGAACTGTCGACAGTGATACAATTTTTCTTTAGTATCAGAAGTGTGATTTCTAGTGTACCTCTCTTTATAGGATAATAGGGTCGGTAGGGGTGATTCGGGACGGGGTGACTTACATCGACGGACTTATGTGGGTTCACTTTAATCGTTTTCTTTAGAAGAAGGTTGGGTGTTATAGTTAATTGTTTATATACAAAGAAGAAATTAGGAGATTTAAACTCTCACCAGTATATCATATCTATTGTTTAAGTTAATGATTATGGTATTTAAGATTGTGGTCACAGAATAGAGTGTTTACATACGGTAACCAACGTTTCTCAGATCTTATTCTTATTATTTTGTTAAGTTCAAGAATTTTGTCTTTCTTCTTTTATGTTTTTCTTTATTTTCCCCTTTTTGTAAAGAAACAATGATTAACATACTATCACTCACTCGGTACATCGGAGAAGAAAAAAACAAAGACATAGTAAAAAGAGTAAACACCCAACTATTTTCTATAAAATGAGTAAATTGTAAAAGAGTGAATTCCCAATTCACTCCATTATATACACTTGGTGAGATTTTTTATATTTTGTCGGTCTTATTTCCACAAACATTTTCACTTATCATCCTTAAAGGAATAACTTTTGTGTAAAATTCGTGACTCAGACCGTGTAGTAAGGGATTCCTACAAACCTTTCGATCAATCCTAGATAGATCGAACTTTACATTATCCGAAAATTTGGTTATTATGTTTGTCTGTTTTGATTTTTTTTTTTAATGACTATCATTAGTTAAACTCTTTGATATGACAAAACAAAGTTAATCTTGTTCTTTCTGAGCTAAATATAAAAACTTTAAGACTCTAAAAGTTGTTAAGTCCCGTACGTATAAATGTGTAAAATTTAACACGATTCTAGGGAGGTATTAATCACATTTAAATACAGTGTAGGATTTTCAATTTTTAGAATTCATTGTTTCTCCAGACATTATGAAAGAAAGAGAGGGTACTGGGGAATTATTCAGTATTGATAAAGGGACCTTTTTATGATACTTGAGAAGGAATACACACAATAAATGTTAGGAAAGTTTATTAGTTATAGGTTAAGGAGAGATGACGACAAATGGTACTACGGATTATATAGTATGAACTTATACTGATCCGGGAAAACGGAGATCACTCGTGTCCTGTTTAAAACCTCCATCAAACATGTACGAACCTACATTCTCTTTGAATCAGGGGTGAGGGTCTAACGAGTGGTGTAACCGCTCGTAATTAGAGAAAGAAGAAAAGACGTCTCTTTAAGAAAGTTTATTGTTGTGAAGGGGGGGAAAGAGGGGGAAAAGGAGTAAAGGGGGAAGGGAAGGAGAAGGAGAAGAAGAAAAAGGAGCAAAAGGACAAACTATAAGACTTAGACGCAGGAAAAAAAGGAGTTCTTAATCTTATTTCAGGTAGTTATAAAGTTGTCTATATAGAGAGTCTTGAACTCGTCATAACCCACGGTTTTTTTTACGGTTAGACAAGGGACAAGAGGAAACATGTTATCGAATCATTCACTGATTTCCATGACTTGACTTGACTTTCCATGTCTCAGTTCTCTCTCCCCTAATACAATTTTTCATTCTAGTACCTTTTTCGTTCTCTCAAGGTCTTTTTGTAGATAAAGACGAAATAACTGATACGGTTTCGGAAACTGACACACCTAGTGTTATTTGACACCTTTTAAGACTTTCTCTACTCTTATGGTCTGGTGGACTGGACGGAGAACTCTTTAGACATACGTCCAGTCCTTCGTTGTCAATCTTGACCTGTACCTTGTTGTCTGACCAAGGTTTATCCTTTTCCTTATACAGTTCCGACAGTGGGACGAATAAATTGAAGATACGTCTCATGTAGTACTCTTTGCGACCCGACCTTCTTTGTGTTCGACCTTAGTTCTAACGGCCCTCTTTATAGTTATTGGAGTCTATACGTCTACTGTGGTGGGAATACCGTCTTNCTTTCTCCTCTCGCTTTTTCAACCGAATTTCGAGTTGTAAGTCTTTTGCTTCTAGTACCGTAGACCAAGGTAGTGAAGTACCCTTTATCTACCCCTTTGTCACCTTTGTCACAGTCTGAAATAAAACCCCCCGAGGTTTTAGTGACGTCTACCACTGACGTCGGTACTTCAATTTTCTGCGAATGAGGAACCTTCTCTTCAATACTGGTTGGATCTATCATATAACTTTTCGTCTCTGTAATGAAACGGCTGATTCCAGGTAGATCAGTTCCGATACCAAAAAGGACACCAGTACATACCTACACTCTCAACCTGNAACTACGAAAACTTGACACCACAACCTCTTCTGAGAACTCTCAGGGAACCTGACGTTCCTCTAGGTTGGTCAGGTAAGACTTCCTCTAGTTAGTCGGGACCCTAAAGAAACCTTCCTTACTACGATTTCGACTTTGAGGTCATGAAACCGGTGGAGTACACTTCTCAACTGAGTAACCTTTTCTGAGACTACGACCCTCCCTAACCCCCGTCCTCCTCTTCCCCTGCTGGTTCCTACTCTACCGACCTACCGTAGTGCCTGAACTACCTACACTCAGACTCACTTGAGGTCCTCTACCACTACCTGTCCCTCCGGACCGCACGACGCTAAGTACCCCAGCGTTTCTCAGTCTGTGCTGACTTACTGACTTGACTTGACTTGACTTTCTTATAAACAAGTCCCTCATCGTACTATAATGTTTCTGAATTGGTGGAGGTGGTACTTTACCTTGTCCTAAAATACCATGAACGGGGAACAGGAATCTGACGAAAAACAGACACCTTTTTGAAATCGGTTTCTTATTCAATTTAGTCTTTTCACTCTTTCACGTCTTGTTCTGAATCATTATTGTCAAATCAGTAACTCGTATCAGTTTCCGGAAATCAGTGAGAAGGTTCCGATGACTATTATAAGACTCGGTATATGACACACGACAGAAAATCTATGACTTTGGTAATGGTCCACTTTCTACAATTAGTGTATCCCTGGTGTGAATCGGTACTGTATTCAACGGTATTAAAGTTCTTGAACGGAGTTTCTTTACCTTCGTTTGACATGGACCTTGATTTCTGATTGACGTGAATTTCGTTAGTTCTACTGTGACTAGTCCGATGTATCTAGGGCTGAAAGTCTCGACTGACACGAAGAAGATGTACCGGGGGAGGGAGACCAACAGTCACCGTCCGTCAGTCGGATACCTGTTCTCAGAGGGTGGGTCTGACGACCGTAGGATTTATTTTCTTCGAAAGCAAATGTGATTGGAACGGAGGAATAATCAAAGTCCCGTCGTTCACCAGTCTAAAGGTTAAAACATTGTTGGTCTTATATGTACCGTTTACTAAGAAAGAGAGAAATAAGGAACAAAATTTACATTTAAGTAGTTACCGGTAAAGATGTATGAACTCTGGAAAGTTCATACACGAGTCATAAGGTCTCTAATAATCTAGTCATAAGGTCTTATAATCTTAGTCTTATGATCTAGTCATAAGGTCTCTAATTTCAGTTAATGACGAAGAATGTTTAATAGAACATATACTTATTTGTGTCATACTGACGTGTACGGAGGATGATACAGTTTTATTTCGTATATGTTATCCCCTTGTCGTTCACGTATCGGGAATTTGTCAGTATTCAATATTTGTGACTGATTCTGTTAAAAAAACCGGAATCAATTCAAAAAGATTCACGAAAAATGATTCACGAAGGGGTCACCGAGTCGTCATTTCTTAGGGGGAGTTACTTTCTCTACACCAAAGGTAGTGACCCAACTCTTCTAAGGGGTCTCTTCCTTTACCGTTGGGTGACGTCATAAGAACGGACTTTTTAGGGTACCTGTCTCCTGAGACCGTTCGATGTCAGGTAGCCCAGTGTTTTCTCAGTCTGTACTGAATCTCTGATTTGTTATTCTTTACTGTAATATCACGTCCGACACCTTTGAAATCATTAATCGTGATTTTCTCTTTCTTAGAAAACTACATAATGTCTGGAGTGAAAGTACGTAACCTCTTCCTTTACTGTTGGGTGAGGTCACAAGAACGGACCTCTTAGGGTCCCTGTCCCCTCGGACCACCCGACGGCAGATACCCCAGCGGGTCTCAGTCTGTGCTGACTTCGCTGAGTCGTCGTCGTCACCACTATTATCATCGATTATAAATACAAGGACCCGACAAACTTCTTGGAATGTACGTATCAGGATAAATTAGTAGTGACTTTGTAATCCTCCCTCTATAATATGAAAGAACTAAAATGGTGACTCCTTTCTTTTACTCTGAGTCTCTTTAATTTTTGAAACACGTTGAACCTTCCACCTCAGTTGATGGTCACACGGTCTAAGATTCACAAACCAAAAATTGATTCAGTTTTTAATATCCTTATCAACGACAGGTTGTATACATAAACGTTTTTTAGATTTAATAATGTTATTAAATATCACTCAAAATAGTAGAAAATTTAATAGAACGTTTTAATGTTGGTTTCATTATGATTCACTGATTAGATCAAAAATAATTTTAAAATATACTGAGTTAAAATTAATAATATGACATATATACATTTAGTAAGATGGTTTGGACTTTTTGTCAAATAAAAGTATAATTTTAATTTTAAGACTTACTTTTCTTCCAGATATACGTAAAAACGAACGTATAGTGTGTGTTTGTGTGTATGTAAAATTGGGTTCATAACAAAGTTTTAAAACAGACTTGATTTTAATATAAATCCCTCCTTTAAGTGTTATGTCATACTCGATATCACTATACGTTCATAAGTTTTCTTCTAAAGTTATAAACATTTATGTTCATCTATTATCTATGAAGACACTTATAAATCATGTTACAATGTCTTTTACGATTAAATTTCCTTTTATACATCATAGTGTATTACTTTCCAATCATATCTTTTTTTAAGAGAGGGAAATCAATGTTGAGACGTGTCTTAAACACAAAAGGGTAGATAGTGGAACTAGAAAGACATAGACGGTATAGTGGTTCGTCATGACTTTAATGTCACCGGTATAGAGTGTGAAGGACATACGGTAACGAAAGGAACGGAAGAGGGGACTTAATAAATATCTGACGTGGGGATCTATATCTCGATGAAAAGACTTTATTACATTTCGGTAGAAAACAATAAACGTACGAGGAAGTATGGTTTCTTACGGTACATTCTGATTCTATCTTACAAAGTATCCCTTTATCTACGAAATTGGACTCCTCAAAAGATTCAATGTTTTTAATTTTTCAACTTAACTGATACTATTCCTTCATTATTACTACGAAAATTTTATCGGATACACTATCTGAATTAACAGTGTTGTTAATTCAACGGTTTTAATTAAGTATCATGTATGTGTGTGGTCACTAAGTCTCCAATATTCTCGTGAATATACGAGGATTAGAGTTGTAGGTCCACCGTCCTAGTCTTACCCACCCATCAGTGAATCCTTCATATACCATTTTCGACAAATAGTCGGTCATATCTTCGTCAAATTACAAAATTGTTTACCGTACTAATATAGTTAAGATGATCATATTACAGTCGAGACACACATATTTCACGAAGAACTTGGTGATCCTCGGAAGATTTACTAAAATTAATTTTCACTTAAAAGATTTCCTAGAAAGATAGATCAAATTAGTAAATGACTTGACAGAAAATTTAATTGTATATCCCCTTCATAATGTCTATAGTTCTACAAACTTAATGTTACAAGTCAAGTCAAGTCAGCGAGTCAACATAGACTGGGAAACACTGGGGTACTCGATGCCGTACGGTCCGGAGTGACAGGTAGTGGTTGAGGGCCTTGTATGGGTTTGAGTACCGGTAACTCAGCCACTACTGTAGGTTGGTAGAGTAGGAGACAGCAGGGGATGAGGACGGGGGTTAGGGAGGGTTGTAGTCCGTCCCAGAAAAGCTTAGTCGAGAAGTGTAGTCCACCGGTTTAATTATAGTCAGGAAGGTTACTTGTGGGTCCTGACTAGAGGAAATCCTACCAGACCAACCTAGAGGAAACGTCAGGTTCCCTGAGAGTACTCAGAAGAGGTTGTGGTGTCAAGTTTTCATAGTTAAGAAGACACGGGTCGAAAGAAATATCAGGTTGAGATTGTAGGTATGTACTGGTGACCTTTTTGATGTCGGAACTGATCTGTCTAGAAACAACCGCTTCATTACAGAGACGAAAAATGATACGACAGATCCAACCAGTATTGAAGGGAAGGTTCCTCATTCGTAGAAAATTAAAGTACCGGTGTTTACGGTAGACGTCACTAAAACCTCGGGGGGTTTATTTCAGACTGTGACAAAGGTGACAAAGGGGTAAACACACGGTACTTCACTACCCTGGTCTATGATACTAGAAGCAAAAGACTTACAACTCGAAATTCGGTTGCAAAAGTGAGAGGAGAAAGTGAAAGTAGTTCTGCGAGAAATCAAGGAGAAGTGAAAACGGAATTCCCATAACTATAAAGAGGGTCGTCAGAATTAAAGTCGAACATGAAGAAGGTCGGGTCGCAAAGAGTACTACATCAGACGTATATTCAATTTATTCGTCCCACTGTTATATGTCGGAACTATATGACGAAAAGGATAAACCTTGGTCAGACAACAAGGTACAGGTCAAGATTGACAACGAAGAACTGGACGTATATCCAAAGAGTTCTCCGTTCAGTCCACCAGACCATAAGGGTAGAGAAAGTTTTAAAAGATGTCAAATAACATTAGGTGTGTTAGTTTCAGAAACCGTATCCGTTATTTCGTCTTTTTCTATAAAAAGACCTTGAGTGAACGAAAAAAGTGACTAAGTCGTCGACAACCGTTAAACTAGAGACCAAGGAGACAGAAAAGATTTTTGTAGACCATCAATACCAAGTGCATAACGACTTCGGACCGAACCTCTTAAAACTCGTAATAAAATGATCGTACACTCTACTCACGTTAACACACCATCAAACTCGTAAGAAACCGTAACGGAAAGAAACCCTAACCTTACTTTTGACTGGAAAAGGTCGGGACACCGGTGACGACTCAAAAGGTTTTATCGACTATATAACTCACGTCGTGAAAGTGACGTAGTAGAAAGTCCTAAACTTTATCGAGTTAACCTCAAGGTAGCGGAGGAGATCGAAACAAGTATCACTACGAAGGATTCCGGGTGAACTGAAGTGTAAGGTCCTACAGACCGAGATCCACTCACTAATGTGGTAACACTAATTGACCCAGTATTTCTAAGAAAATTATGTCAAGATGACACATAACAACGGTGGAGAAGAATTATAGAAGACGAAGGCAATCCAGGTATGGTAAAGAGGAAATAGCTCGGGTAGAAACGTACTTTATAAGGGAACCATAAAGATTAAAAGAACTTCTCTAGAGATCAGAAAGGGTAAGACAAGAAAAGGAGATAAAGAAACGTAACTAACGACTCCTTCCGAAATAATAAAGAGGAACGATAAGAAACCTTGAGACGTAAGTCTACGAATATAGAAAGGAAAAGAGGAAACGAAAAGTGAAGAGAAGAAAGGTGTCGATAAACGTTCCGGAGGAATTTGTTGGTAAAACGAAAAAACGTAAAGAAAAAGGACCCCTACAAGAACTAGGGACAGAGGACATGTCACAGTGCTTGGAGTAAGGTATCAAGTAGTCCGTGAGAAAGTCTAGATCAGGGAATTTAGATAAAGAGTAAAGGTGACATATTAGTATTCCCTAAACTAAATCCAGTATGGACTTACCAAAAACCAGAAGGGGTAAAAGAAGTTAAATTCAGACTCAAACCGTTATTCCTCAAGTACTAGACTCGGTGTCAGTCGAGGACCAGAACAAAAACGACTGACATATCTCGAAGAGGTAGAAACCGACGTTTCTTATATTAGTAGACAAAAACCACAGCCAGTAGACCACTACAGGTACACATATTAGATGAGAACAGAATAACCTTCTCCCATAAACGATACTGGTCCCGCAAAAGAACCGTTTTGAGATAATCGGAAACGGGACTAAGTAAGAAATGAGGTTCCGGTTTAAACGGACAATAAGGTCCACAAAGGACCGAAGCATGAAAACGTAAGGTCAGGGGATATTACTTTTCCTGTAGAAACACCCACAATCAAAATTTTCCAAAACATCCAGAAGTATCTTGGTAAGTTGAAGTCGAAGAAGTCGTAATGACCAACCCCGTATCTGAACCTAATGGCACTATAACTTACCAAACGGAACCTTTGTTTGTCTCTAGTAAGACAACTAAAACTCTAACGTAGGTTCATGACGTAAAACCTGATAAAAACAACTGGTACTACCGATGAGATACAGAAGATTCCATAAGGACGGGTGGCATCGTCTATTTTACCAGCAGACTCCATTTAAATGGGTAAGGTCAGGTAAAATCAAGAGGTCAAGGATCTTACAGCTGCAAGTGGGAGCAGTAGAGCAAACTGGTGAAAACCAAACGGAAATAAGTAACTGGATTGTAAGGTCTAAGGATACGTTATAACGAGACATGTCGTAACCTGGAACGAAGATAGTGGTCAGTGTAGGCGTTGACAGCTACACTGAACGTAAATAAAATAACGTGTACTTAATTAATGTTACACGTAATGTAAATAAAATCGGACAAACGGGTCAAGAATGATACACTTAAAATTGTATAACGTAAACATTATAGGCTTCATATATAAGAGATTTCAAGATAAACTCTTCGTGTTATGACGAATTCTCGGCTCACATACACACACAATTAACGAATCAGCACAGACTGAGAAACCTGAGGTACCTACCATCGGACAGTTTCAGAAAGGTACCTTAAGAGGTTCATTCTTGTGACCTCAACCAACGGTAAAGGAAGAAATCCAATAGAAGGACTGAGTCCCCATCTTGGACACAGAGGACGTAACGTCCGTCTAAGAAATGACAAACTCATGGTCCCTTCGGGAATTCTCGTCATATTTTTAATGACTATCTTAATTACAACTAATGAAAAATTTTAATTAAATAAAAAATAACTTCCTATTAACGAAATGTCTTAAAAAGAAGAAGACAGTTTGGAGTTGGACTTAGTCGGTATCCACATATATATAGGGGAGGGAAAACCTTGAGGGAGTGTAGAGGGAGGGGTAGGGTGGGGAGATCCAACAATGTCTCGGGGACAAACTCAAAGGATCGGTATATCGTTTAAGAGTCAAATGATAGAGAAAATGTATACCATTACATTCAAAAGTACAACGAGAAAGGTACGTAGAGTGGGAGAGGAGTAGAGATGGGTACAGGACATCGGAAAAGAGAAAAAAATTCACTGAAAAAGGTTTAATTTTTTTTTTTATCTTAACTTTATTACGTGTTTGTGTATGATAAAAAGTGAACATGGTTATATTTGGAACCATTCCAAAATGAGGTTAATTTTATTTATCCGTTAATAAGTACCATAATTATTACTTTTGATTAACTTTGATTATTCAAAAGTACCTCTTTTCCTCCTAATTGAATTTCTTAAATTGTAAGTCGATCTTTTTCTTTTATGTTTACATGAATTTAGACTTTAAGTTTTGTTTAAACTTCTTCCTTATCTATAGTCTTCCATGATATACTGAGTGATTCTTTATTTTCCATGTGTCTAATTCTTTCAACCACTTACAATTTACTATATCTTCACCCTACAGTCTTTGGATTTCGCACTTACTTCACAGTTTTTGGTGAATTTTTGTAATTAGTCTCCTAAAGGTCCTTTTTTACACCTCAAATCTAGTTGAAAGATTAGAAGATAGTGAGGTAATTTTCTGAAGACCCCTTCGGGTTCCCTTATATTCTATTTTTCCTTCGTAGGTGTACTGATTTTCGAATTTTTACAAAAGAACCTATAATGTACGATGCTCTACTCTAACTTTCTTCCGTCTTTTTGATACGAGTTCAGTAGAAAAGGTACACTCTTACTTCTTTTGTCCTTAAGACTTTTGTTCCCTTTCTATAGTTTCTGTACTGTTTTAGTAATACTGCACCTAATTTTCTGTCGTGTGACTTTTATTCGTGTCAAATTTTCTCTACCACTATATTTCGATTTTTTATCCTTTTGTTGTCTCTTTGATAAGTATTTATCATTTCAGTCTCAGTAGATACGTCTGTCCTTTAAGAGACTGAACCACATGTCCAAACTATTGAGGTCATAATTCTTCATTTTCAGTCTCTACTTGTGACACTTTCTCTGTTGAACTATTCCTTCAGTCTTTTATCTTTAGATTATATACCACTAATTTTAAGGATTTCTCCTCTTTATTTATCATCAATTCTTTAATGGAGTTAAAAGTATTGTACTTTGTAAAAACTCGTCTCCTTTCTAGACAGAGATTTATTTTTCTTAGTAGTAAATGGAACTTTGTAGTTGAAGAAAAAAATTGGGTTGAGAATGTAGACCTATAAGAGTCAAGTGTATGACGACTTAAGATCCAGCTTCCTAAATCTCGTACACTTAGAATGGTGTACACGTTACTCGTGTTAACATACCGTGAAACTTGTGAGAAACCGTAACGAGAAGAAACTCTGACCTTACTTTGAGTGTAAAAGGTCAGAGTACCGGTGACGACTCAAAAGGTTTAAACGACCGTATAACTCACGTCGTGAAAGTATCGTAATAGAAAATCCTAGACTTTATCGAGTCTACCTCAAGGTAGTGAAGGTGATTAAAAGAAGTGTCATTACGAAGGATTCCGGGTGAACTGAAGTGTGAGGTCCTACAGACCAAAGTCCACTCACTGGTGTGGTGACCCACAATAGGTCCAGTAATTCTGGAAAAAATTATATCAAGAAGACTCATAAGAACGGTGGAGAGAATTAGAGAAAACGAAGACATTCTAGGATGACAAAAACACGACTCTGGCAAGAGAGAGAGAGAGAGAAAAAAAAAAGGGGAAGTAAGACAAGACACCGGTTCTAAAGGTGGTAAGACAGAAGATCTACTTCTCCTCCGTTACCGTTGGGTGAGGTCATGAGAACGGACCTCTTAGGGTACCTGCCTCCTCGGACCATCCGACGCCAGGTACCCCAGCGATTCTCAGCCTGTTCTGACTCGCAGAAGTGAAAGTGAAAAGTGAAAGTACGTAACCTCTTCCTTTTCCGTTGGGTGAGGTCACAAGAACGGACCTCTTAGGGTCCCTACCCCCTCGGACCACCCGACGGGGTAAATACCCCAGTGTGTCTCAGCCTGTACTGACTTCACTGAATCGTCGTCGTCGTCAGAAGGTCTACTGAATAGGTAAAAGGTCGGAATCAATAAGACGATAACGAAAGAAGATCAATTTTTTTTTAAAAAAAAAAGTAAAGTCAATATCAAGATAAGTAGAAAACAAACAAACAAGAAATCGAGAAGATCCAGAAAAATTTCGAAAAGAACATACAAGAACTAGACAGAGAGGTTAGACAAAGACTCTAGAACGTAGGAGAAATGATAGTAACAAGACTTAAGATAAGGTCTGTCTAAATAGCAGAGTAAAACAGTCTGAATTGACACAAACACCGGAAGAAAAGTGTCGGATGTCTTAAAGTCAAGGAGAACGAAGAACTCAGATGGGTACTACCCACTACTACAACTAGGTCTCTCAACACGATAATAGGGGAACTTCCCTAAATATAAACAAAACATTACTAGTCTCGAACAGGATTTATAACTCGTCCCGAAGGGGAAATACGACACCAACAGTAACGAGACGGTCTCCGTCCTAGACGAGGGATCAACAACCTTATCTCAGGAGACGTCTACCACTGACGTCGGTACTTTAATTTTCTGTGAATGAGGAACCTTCTTTTCAATACTGGTTGGATCTATCATATAAGTTTTCGTCTCTGTAATGAAATGGCTGATTCCAGGCAGATCAGTTCCGATACCAAAAAGGACACCAGTACATACCTACACTCTCAACCCGACACTTCTTCCGACTCGTGGCTTCTTGACTACGAAAACTTGAAGTCAAAACCTCTTCTGAGAACTCTCAGGGAACCTGACGTTCCTCTAGGTTGGTCAGGTAAGACTTCCTCTAGTCGGGACCCTAAAGAAACCTTCCTTACTACGATTTCGACTTCGAGGTCATGAAACCGGTGGGGTACACTTCTCAACTGAGTAACCTTTTCTGAGACTACGACCCTCCCTAACTCCCGTCCTCCTCTTCCCCTGCTGGCTCCTACTCTACCGACCTACCGTAGTGTCTGAACTACCTACACTCAGACTCACTTGAGACCCTCTACCACTACCTGTCCCTCCGGGCCGCGCGACGCTAAGTACCCCAGCGTTTCTCAGCCTGTACTGACTCACTGACTTGACTTGACTTGACTTGACTCTAGACAAAGAATTGACACTAAGACTAGACACCACGTTCCATCCCTCCTAACCTCGTGACGGCGACCCTTTCTTCGATGACTCAAAAAGAGGAAACCACAACAAGTGAACACTTACAAGAGACAACACAGGGGAAAGCGGACAAAACCTCTAAGCGTTTCACATGACAACCGTAACGCGAGACAGAGTGGAATTCACAACCATACGGTCGTAAACCCGGGACCACGGAGAATCCATAATAAAAGTGGAACGGTGTCCGTGTCCAGGTGATATCAATCCAGGATGATCACGTCCTCAACAGGTAGACCTGGGGGACACCCTCGATACCTTCGTCGAACTCGAGACCAGACCGAGCCAGAGGTACATATTCTCGGGTGTCGACGATTTCGGTCTGGGTAGGATCCACGTTCTCGTGAACGAGAGGAAAGTCTACTAAGTGTCCTCGACTTAAATCCTTCGGTAGTCGTTTCTATATTGACGTCAAACACGTCGACACTCCTTTTTAAAATCGAGAAGAAGGAATCAGTGTTTTGGGGACCCCGAGTTATCCCCAAGCAAGGGAAGAGACCCACTTAAAGGATCGTTCCCACCCTCCCTCGATAGACGTGGGAGGACCCTGACACCCAGTCCAGGTCCGTGGGTGACCACATAAAGGATTATCCCTTTCGATAGGTACACTGGGTCTCATTGTCCCGTCAAAATACATAGACTGTTTCCTGGATGATCAGTACCTTCAATAGACACAGGAGGGACCTGTGTCGTACGGGTAGTCGTACCCGTGTCGGAACACCGGACGACCGTCTTAAGGGTCACCTTCTTCGATAGACACGAGAAGACCAAGTCGTTCACGTCCAAGACCCCGGGAACGACCTTAACGATCATCGACCTAAAGAGGTACGGGAAGACCCAGTCACTCATACCCAGGACACTAGACGACCGTCTTAAAGATCAAAGTCTTCAACAGGATCAGAAAGGTCTAATCGTCCTCACCCCGGACCATAGACGGATGTCCGGGTCTCCTCCGTCGAAGAACTCGGATACGACCGTCTCCCTTGGGTACAAGATGGGATCTTGAGGGAAACTGACACGGGACAACATATCGTCGAGAGTGTTCCTTTCTTCAAAAACGCCACCAGGACGGAGAAAGGAGTACGTGGAGGGTTATTACCACGTATTGAGACTAGGAAAGGGACCCTGACTCGAAGTCTTAGACTCGAAGTGGTAGGTTGTGGGTGGGAGTGGTTGTCACCTCATAGAGTCCAACCTCTCTTTTGCCTCACCTACACGGGTGAGAGACACGTCCGATGAGAGGTAAAACGGAAGATGTTTGGTCAACGACGAGAGGGGGAAACATCCGAGGGTTTAAGGATAGAGATAGGTCAGATTAAAGACACTACCACTCCTCAGAAAGGTGTACGTCCATCGAAAGGTGCCAGTGTCGAGGGAGGGGTCACGTGTCCGAAACAAGACTAAAGAAGAAAAAAGAAAACCAGAATGGGTCACTGTACCACCAAAAGAATAAAAAGTCTGTAGACTCCATAAGACAAAGACTCATTTAGGAAGGTGAACATCTATATAAAAATTACAAAGATACTTCCCTCCACTTAAGACGAAGAATGAGGAGATAAAACAACTAGGACTGGACGGAGACATTAAAGTGAAATTACTTTGAGATCTTTACGTTTTAACATCTTTATTACTTCTCTAACAGACTAGAGTGCCTCTTCGACCCTCACACTCTCTCCACCGACATTGAAATTTTCACTTTACTCTTAGAAACACCACTTCCTTGACAAGACATAAAACTGAGATATCTATAGTTATCAGACCTTCTTAATAACGTAATATCAAAACTTCCTACAAATGAAACCTCATTTGACCCATTTCCCATGTACCATAAACAGACATAATAAAGAATCTTGACATACACTTAGATGTCGATAGAGTTTTATTTTCCGAATAAATTTTTTTCCTTTTAGGAACAATCAGTGGAAACTTCCTGTCGTCTCTTTCTAAATAAAAGAAATTTTCTTTATTATCCTTTTTTTTCGAGTAGAAATAGAACGGAAAGAATATACTTGATATTTTGATTATCATCTACTCACTTTTAAGAGTAACTTCATAAGGTTAAGTCTTTTTTCTTAACATGATAGTAGTAAGAAGTTGGGAGTTTTGTAGTCACTGACTTATAGTCACCAACAATTGTCGTAGTTCGTTTGTGTGTATTATACGAAGGACTCCTTTCTTTTGTAGTAGACATAGGAACTGTCTCACTGATTTTGATCAGATAGTTCAGAGACCTAAGTCGACGGATAAA
The DNA here is from genome assembly GCA_006410555.1 of Capra ibex. NCBI lineage: Eukaryota > Metazoa > Chordata > Mammalia > Artiodactyla > Bovidae > Capra > Capra ibex. The sequence goes on along the minus strand of SJYO01040405.1, from coordinate 46,283,875 downwards.
AGTTCTTTCTGACCTCCGTTTCCTTACAACTTGAACGTCCCACGAACACTTTAGTTTCTTAGGTATGACATCCTCTGGGTTTACGTGACATTAGAAGATTTGTATTGATCCTTCTCTTTTTATTTTCTACCTCGTTCTTAGACGACTAACTTACATTTTACGTATAGTGTAAAATTTTTAAACTTGTTCCAATTTGATATCACAGAGCCCTTCATGTATAACTACAATTTTGATTTTGTTTTGTTTTGTTTTGTTTTTTTGAGTGTGTTTTTTCGTCAACGATACTTACAGTCTTTTCGTGGATTAACCTAACTTAACCACGTGAACCTGTTCTGGACGTCCTCCGACCGTTTTAAGACGAAGAACTGAACCCAAAAGCAATGTGCCTACAAGTAAAATTTTATGTATTAATTCAAGACGTGAAGGGTCCACCTCGTCATCATTTCTTAGTCGGACGGTTACGTCCTCTGTACCCAAACTGGGGTCTCAACCCTTCTAAGGGACCTCGTCCTTTACCGTTAGGTGAGATCATAAGAACGGATCTTTTAAGGTACCTGTCTCCTCGGACCACCCGATATCAGGTACCCCAATGTTTCTCAGTCTGTGTTGACTCATATGTGTGTTGGGTCGCGTTCAAGACGTGTATAAAAAGAAAATTGATTTATAAATTCCTTCATTAAATATCACTTGTGAAGAGGTGTAAAATTTTTACGAAACTTTAGAAACAAAATTTGATTATATTATATGGAAATATCCTATATGTCATGAGTATATTGTTAAACGGTACTATCTTGTTAACATCGTAAAGATCAAAAATTAATAGTGAGTATTTCCATGTCATTCTTACTAAACACAAAATTTCTACTAGAAATTTATAACTAACGTAATATCAAAGTCGGAGTCCGTCCGACGAAGAAACAATTTACTGCAATTTTATACCTTTTCCGTTTTGAAACTACTGGACTTGTAGAATATCATATAGAGAAATACATTTCAAATTCATTAAGTAGATTACTAAATATCCCTAAAAAAAAACATAATTCGGTCAATTATTCTACAACAATGTAAGACTCTCTGTTTATTCGGTAGAAATAGTATATTTTAATTTTTTTAAATAGTGTATATTAATAATATAGTATATTTTAATAATGATAATCTTCACTCGACCTGTTTATCATTTTGTCTAGAGACATGATAAACAAAGTTGACGTACACTGAGATACTAATAGAGTTATATGTTTCAAATTAAAAAATCTTTTTTAGTACAACAATAAAAAGTCTTTGTCGGATACTAAAAGTTATGGATTATAAGTAATCGTAGGACTTTACGATATTTTTACTTGTTTTTTACGTGAAACTACCATGTTTTGATTGTATGTATAAATCATGTCCCCATTATAAAAATACTGTAGACACGAACAATATCAAATTTTTTAATGTTAGTTGAGCCCACAAAAAGTTGTTCAAATACAATTAAACATGATGTAGACATTGTACCTTACGTCTGTCTTTATNTAGGACTTTACGATATTTTTAATTGTTTTTTACGTGAAACTACCATGTTTTGATTGTATGTATAAATCATGTCCCCATTATAAAAATACTGTAGACACGAACAATATCAAATTTTTTAATGTTAGTTGAGCCCACAAAAAGTTGTTCAAATACAATTAAACATGATGTAGACATTGTACCTTACGTCTGTCTTTATTTTCTCTTACCTGATAACTATTTGTGTTATTGGATCTACAGGGCTTATAACACGACTTACTTTTTTTCAAGGTTTTCTAATGAATAATATTTTTAGAAAATTTTATTTTAATGTCTTTATCACTTCTCTGATTGACTAGAGTGACTATCCGATCTTCATACTCTCTCCACCGACATCTATATTTTCACTTTATTCCTTTGAACACCATTTCCTTTACAAGACATAGAACTGAGATACCTATAGTTTACTCTCCTATTTAGTAGGATAGAGATTATAATTAGAAACGTATCTGATCTAATAATATAGGGGGTAGAGGAGTTTATACCAATTCATATCAGATACGAGTCTAGACGTACCTATTCTCAAGAAACGTCTAAATACCACCTTCTTAAGAAGTTGAAAAGACACAAAAACTTTATAAAAAAGGTAGTTAATTTGACTGTAAGTCATGTGTTCTTCTACCACTAAATTAAACAGTTACAATAAATGTCGACGTACCGGTTATAACATATGTTATAATTATATAACTCTCATTTTTTTGATTAATACGTAAATAACGAATGTATTAATACTCAATTAATATGGTGATTGTCTTTTACAGAAAGTAGCGACAATCTGAAGTTATTTCTATAAGAAATATTAGAAATGAACCGTAAATCACACGTAATTTACAGAAGTATTTATATTTAAGTTACGAAAGAACTCTCTCGGGTAAATTTTATTATTTAAGTACACTGTTACTAGAACAAATCTTTTATACTTAAAATTTATGACTTATCTAATGTTTGATACGACTAAGGAATCTTGGTGTGATAAGAAAGTAATATCAGTTTTAAATTTCGGGAAGAAGGGTTCTCTCATAAAGACAACGTTGAAAAGTCAGTGGAAAGTTGAATTTTTATGACCCATTGATCTAACACTAACAGAGTTTTCAATAAAAAAGGAAAATTAGAGACACGACAAAATAGTCTTCAAAATTGTATAAGAAGTTATATTTCACACAACATCCAACTAGTGAAAATGTATAATGTTAATCATCTTTGTATAAAATACCAAATTATCTGTTAATTTTAACTCTTCCTTTCTTTTGAACATACAATATTTAAGGATCATTTGGTTATACTATTTTGACCATCATTTTTTCTAAAGGTTTGTATACATAACTTTATATTAATGAGATTTGTCTATAATACATATTTATTCTATTTGAATTTTTATTAATTTGTCCATTTGGAATTATCCTATAACTACATCGAGAGATTACGGAATATTCCTTATTGTGAACACATATAGTGATATTTGGTATATAATTATCAATTTAAAGAGGTTATGACTTGTGGGGAATCTTTTCTTTCCCCTCTTTTACTCTAGTTCGTCTAGAATTACTCAGTCTGAACAAAAGTAAACAAGTTCACAAGTAAATAAGTAAGTTGTTTATGTAACTTGAAGACCAAACACGGTTTTAAACGACATCATATACCATTGTTCTTGTTTTGACTCAGGGATAACAGTACCTCGAATGTTATAGAACCTTTCTCTTTCTTTACTTTTAAATTTTACTTTTATCGGGTCACCACTCACGGTACTTCCTCGGATGTCTTTTAATTGTTTCTTTATCTTGTCCCAACCCCCTCACCACTTTATACTTTATTAATCCGGTTTGAGGGTATACCACTTTTAATTCGTCTCTAAACTTTACTTACTCAATCGATGTACCGAACTCTCTTTTCGAAGTCTTTCTCCTTTACCATTAATTCCCGTACGTCGTAACTCCCTGTCGTTCTTCCGGTTCAAGTCGACCTTATTACCACTTGTTCCGTCCCTTCTGTCTAGTACATCCTGTCCTATCCTGTACGATACTTTCAACCTGAAATGAGTAATTCTACCCTTTGACTCTGTAAAATTTTCTCTTCCATGTTATAGGTAGACTGTACGACGATGACGATTCAGTGAAGTCAGTACAGGCTGAGACACCTGGGGCATCTACCGTCGGGTGGTCCGAGGGGATAGGGACCCTAAGAGATCCGTTCTTGTGACCTCACCCAACAGTAAAGGAAGAGGTTACGTACTTTCACTTTTCACTTTCCCTTCAGTGAGTCAGTACAGGCTGAGAAGCACTGGGGTACCTGACGTCGGATGGTCCGAGGAGACAGGTACCCCAAAAGGTCCCTTCTCATAACCTCACCCCACGGTAACGGAAGAGGCTAGACTGTACGATTTTTGATTTTGAAATCGAAGAGGTTCGAGAGCGAAAAGTTTCGATAAGAGACCAAAGATATTCCTTTTTATGATGTCTCGACCCCTCTTTCATATTCCCACATTTATCTCTCAGACCAATCCTCGATATATGATATAACGTCCAAGTGTTATTTCCCCGAAGGGACACTGAGTTTACCATTTCTCAGACGGACGTTACACCCTCTGGACTCAAGTCAGGGACGCAACCCTTCTAGGGAACCTCTTCCTTTACCATTGGGTGAGGTTATAAAAACGGACCTTTTAGGGTACCTACCTCCTGGGACCGTCCGATATGTCAGGTATCTTAGTGTTTCTCAACCTGTTCTGACTCGCTGAAGTGAAAGAAAAGAAGAAAGTTCCATTGCTGTCCCCTGTAGTCCCGTCAACGACATTTCTTCCATTTTCTCTAGTCCAAGGACCATAGAAGTCTTTTCATAAAACTAAACGACCCCATACTCTACATCCATATATTTTTTCTTCTCAACTATCAGTTTGATTGTAAAACACGGACTCATTGACCTTCTAAAGGAAATTCGATCCGAAGCTCTCATGTACTGGCTTTTGAAGGTCTACATGTTCGACCTAAATCTTCTCCGTCTCCTTGGTCTCTAAGTTAACGGTTGTAGACAACCTTGTCCTTAAAGTCCTTTGTAGATGAATACAAAGTGACTGATGTGATTCCGGAAACTGAAACATCTAGTGTCGTTTGACCTTTTAAGAATTTCTTTACCTTTATCGTCTGGTGGAATAGATGGAGGACTCTTTGGACATACGACCAATTCGTCGTTGTCGATCTTGGCTTGTACATTGTTGCTTGACAAAATTTTAACCCCTTCCTCATAGCGTTACGACATATAACAGTGAGACGAGTAAATTGAAGATACGTTTCATGTAGAACACTTTACGGTCCGATCTACTTAGTGTTCGATCTTAAGTCTAACGTCCCTCTTTATAGTTGTTAGAGTATATACGTTTGCTATGGTAAGATTACTGTTTTTCACTTCTTCTTGACTTCTCGGAGATCTACTCTCACTTTCACCTCTCACCTTTTTGACTAAACTTTAAGTTGTAAGTTTTTTGATTTTAGTTCCGTAGACCAGGGTAGTAAAGTACCGTTTATCTTCCCTTTTTCACCTTCGGTACGACGACGACGACGACGACGACGACGACGACGACGACGACGACGACGATTCAACGAAGTGAGGACAGACTGAGACACGCTGGGGTATCTCCCTTCGGGTGGTCGGAGGGGGCAGGGACCCTAAGAGGTCCGTTCTTGTGACCTCACCCAACGGTAAAGGAAGAGGTTACGTACTTTCACTTTTCGTTTTCCCTTCAGCGAGTCAGCACAGGCTGAGAAACACTGGGGCACCTGACGTCGGATGGTCCGAGGAGGTAGGTACCCTAAAAGGTCCGTTCTCATGACCTCGGTACTGTCTAAAATATAAGAACCCGAGGTTTTAGTGACGTCTACTACTGACGTCGGTTCTTTAATGTCGAACGAGGAACCTTCCTTTCTATACTGTTTAGATGTCATATAATTTTTCGTCTTGGTAGTGAACCGACTGTTTCGAGACATTTAAGTTTCGATGCCAAAAAGGTCATCAGTACATGCCTGTGCTCTCAACCTGGTATTTCTTCCGACTCACAGTTTAAATACGAAAGTTTGACACCACGACCTCTTCTGAGAAGTCTCGGGGAAGATGTCGTTCCTTTAGTTTGGACAGTCAGGAGTTCCTTTAGTTGGGACTTATATGTAACCCTTCTGACTACGACTTCGAGGTTATTAAATCTCTGGACTACACTTCTCGGTTGAGTGACCTTTCTGGTATTACGACCTTTTCTAACTTCCTTTTTCCTCTTCCTCGTCGTCTCCTATTCTACTAATCTACTTTATTGACTGATTTACTTGTACTTAAACTTGTTTGAGGTCCTATATCACCTCCTCTCTCCTCGGACCGCACGACGTCAAACACCCCAGTGTTTTCAGTCTGTACTGAATCACTGACTTACTGTTATTGTTCTTCCGTTCTTATGTATTACTTCTTTTCTATCATAGAAATTATTCACCACGACCCTTATGACCTGTCGACGTACGTTTTCATACTTTAATCTTATGAGGTATTGTGGTATGTGTTTTTATTTGAGTTTTACCTAGTTTCTGGACTTATATGGTGGTCTATAATATTTTGTGAATCTCCTTTTGGAACCATCTTGTCAAACTGTATTTAGTGTCATTCCAAATAAACTGACTAGAATCTCTTATTACTCCTCTTCCTTTACCGATGGGTGAGGTCACAAGAACGGACCTCTTAGGGTCCCTACCCCCTCGGACCACCTGACGGCAGATACCCCAGCGTGTCTCAACCTGTGCTGACTTCACTGAATCGTCGTCGTCGTCGTCGTCGTCTCTTATTACTTTTATTTTTGTCTTTATTTCTTTACCCTAGATTAGTTTGAATTTTCAAAAAGGGGTGTCATTTCCTTTACCTACTTTTCTGTTGGGAGTCTTACCCTCTTTTACAAACGTTTTCTTCGTTCACTATTTCCTAATTAGAGGTTTTATATGTTCGTCGAATACGTTCAATTATAATTTTTTTCTTTCTTTCTTTCTTTCTTCCTTTGTCGGGTTACCTTTTTACCCGTCCAGATCTACCTTTAAAGAGGTTTCTACTTTATGTCTCGATTGTCTGTGTACTTTTCTATGAGTTATAGTGTTTAATAATCTCTTCACGTTTAGTTTTGATGTTGTTTAATAGTGAAGTATGGTCAGTCTTACCGGTAGTGGTTTTTGTTTTAAGACGTTCGTTATTTACGACCTCATCCATACCTCTTTTTCCCTTGGGAGGATATGAAACCTACCCTTACATTTAACCATGTCAATGATACCTGTTGTCATACCTCCAAGGAATTTTTTGATTTTGATGGTTTACTGGGTCGTTAGGGTGACGAAACGTATATGAGACTATTTTGGTATTGAGTTTTTTGTGTACATAAGGTTACAAGTAACGTCGTGATAAATGTTATCGGTTCTGTACCTTCGTCGGATTTTAGGGAGTTGTCTACTTACCTACTTCTAAACCACTTTCACTTTAAGCGAGTCATCACAGGTTGAGAAACACTGGGGTACCTGATATATCAGGTACTTTAAGAAGGAAGGTCGGTCTTATGACCTCACCCATCGGAAAGGGAAGAGGTCCCCTAGAAGGTTTGAGTCCCTAGTTTGGGTCCAGAGAACGTGACGTTTGCCTAAGAAATGGTCGACTCTATGTTCCCTTCGGGTTCTTATGACCTCACCCATCGGATAGGGAAGAGGTCGTCTAGAAGGACTGAGTGCTTATTTTGGTCCCAGAGGACGTAACGTCCGCCTAAGAAATGGTTGACTCGATAGTCCTGTCTGGTCTACTTACCTACTTCTAAACAATGTATATATCTTACCCTATAATGGGTCTGTAATTTTTCCTTCGAGTATCACGGTAAAATCTCAAACCTACCTGAATCTATTACAGTATGTCTCACTTATTCAATCTTTCTGTTTATGACATATTATATCGAATATACACCTTAGATCTTTTATTACCATATTTATGTAAAATAACCGTTTCGTCTTTATCAATGACTGTATCTTTTGTTTGAGCACCAATGGTTCCACCCGGACCCTGTTTAACCCTCTAACTCCAACTACATATATGTGATGATACATGTTTTATCTTTCGGTTACTCCTCGACTCGAAGGGACCACCGAGTCTCCCATTTCGCAGACCTCTGGACCCAAGCTAGGGACCGACCCCCTCTAGGGGACCTCTTCCTTTACCGTTGAGTGAGGTCTTAAGAATGGACCTCTTGGGGTGCCTACCTCCTCAGACCATCCGATGTCAGGTGCCCCACCGTTTCTCAGCCTGTGCTGACTCGTCGAAGTGAAAGTGAAGAAAGAAAGATTATTCCTTGATGACAAATCGTCTTCCCTCAGATGAGTAGCTGAACACCACTGGATTTACCCTTCCTTTAGATCTTTTCTCACACATATATATATGTATATACATATTGACTAAGTGAGAAAACATGTCGTCTTTGATTGTGTTGTAACAATTCGTAGATTTTATTTTTTGTTTTTCTTTATCTTAACTGAATCCGGAGGCAGAGGAAGTGTTTTACCTTAATACATTATCCATATAAAACCTTAGCTAAAAAAGTAAGTCGTATAAAGAGGCTTGTGGATCCAACAACAGAAATAGTCGTCAGGTAAGAGAAAATAAATACAAAAAATTAAAAATAAAAATGAAATGAAATGAAATGTTATGACATAGCCAAAACCGTATGTAACTGTACTTAGGTGATGCCCACGTGTACTCGGGGGTTTGTACTTGGGGGAGGGTGGAGGGTGGGGTGTAACAGGAAGGCCTAGTAGAGGCACGTGGTCGGGGTTCGTAGGACGTAAGACGTGGCTTGTATCTGACCGTTAAGCGAAGGGTGTACTGTCGTATGTATAAAGTTACGGTAAGAGGGTTTAGTAGGGTGGGAGCGGGAGAGGGAGTCTCAGGTTTTCAGGCGAGATGTGTAGACACAGAGAAAACGGCAGAGCGTATGTCCCAGTAGTAACGGTAGAAAGATTTAAGGTATATAAACACAATCATACGACATAACCAGGGAAAATAAAAACTCACATAAGGCACAATACCTACATTATGGCAAATTGTTAAGTGGGCAACTTCTTGTAGACTCAACTAAAGTCAAAAATTTATAATGTTCGTCTCGACAATATCTTGTAAAAAGGGTGGGTGATTATACGTACGATGAAAACATGGTAGTATCACGTACAAAATAATTAAACATATCGTAAAGTCCTACAATTACTTATAAACACACATGCACGTACGAGTCAGTGAGTCAACATAGGGTACGCTGGGGTACCTGACATCAGACGGACCGAGGAGACAGGTACCTTAAAAGGTCTGTTCCTATGACCTCACCCAACGGTAAAGGAAGAGGTCTCCTAGAAGGACTAGGTCCCTAACTTGGACGAAGAGGATGTAACGTCCACCGAAGAATTGGTGACACGGTGGACCCTTCGGGAGTTATTAAAATCCATAACTTTTAGTATCTGACAAAAAGTTTTTCTCGTTAGAGAGAGATATATATAAATTTAATTTGTATAATTCTCGTTAGATACATATATAAAATTTAATTTGAATACAACTCTAATGACATCTAAGTGTCCGTCAGTTTTGTTTATTAAGTCTCTAAATAAAATGATAAACGAGTCGAGGAGGTTTACCATATATACTTGTTCTTATGTTTTTATTTATACGTATCCGAAATCTACTCGTTGGTAGAAGTAAAAAGACCTATTTAGGGAACCTCATATTAACTATCCAACGTACCCTCGACGTACATGTCTATAGAAATTCTTTGACGGTATCACAAAAGGTCCTGGTATCATGGTAACATGTAAGGGTAATCATTGCACACTCACTAGACAGTATAGGAGTGATCGTGACTCCAACAGTGTTCAAAATTAAAATCGGTAAAAGTATCTATACTTCACTGTGAAGTGACCTCAAAAATAGACGTAAAAGGATTACCGATTACTACAATTTTGTAGAAATACGTGAATAAACATTAGATATTACAGAAGACACTACGTTACAGAGAAATACGAAATGAACACTATACTAACCCAATAAACGGAAAAAATGACAATTTAAAAGTCTATGGAATATATAAGATCTAAAAGTAAAAAATAGTTCTTACCAAACGATTATAAAAGCAGATGAGACCTTGAACCTGAAAGTATAGGAATTTTTTGAGAAAGTGTTCAGTTTTACAAATTGAAATTATCAGATTAAATAAATAAAAAAGAAGAAACCTAGTACCAAAAAACATAGTTAGGATTCTTGAAAACAGTTAAAGAAAAGTTTCTTGGTTGAGAAAAGAAACAACGTGACTCAAAGAGGTACCGAAAAGACAGAAGTTAAAATAAGTAACGAAGAAAAGAAAAAAACAATATTTTCCCGTACCAAATAACGTGTCTTTAATAATAAGTTATTTCTAGTATCTTTATTTATTTTACATTATACACAATGTGAATTGAAGATGGGAAACTAAATATCTGGATGAATAAGACCAATATTTCCTTTTTCGTTGGAACTAAAAAGTCAACTTTTATATATAACAAGAACGTTCTATACTGGAAAGAGACAACACAGATATGTGGTGTTGATATAAAAACCATCATGTAATGTAACAAGTAGTCCTTTCAGGTTTAGATCAGAAGAAATTGATATTTTAAGTAAGGTAAAAATTTTTTATAAACAATACGGACACATGAACGTAAATAAATAATGTAATTGATTATAATTAGTGGGTTTCAGGTACCAAATGTAATCTCAAATAAGAATTACAACATGATTCTCGAATACATCACGTATTTGAAACACGACATGTATTCACATATTACTATATTTAGGTAGTAATATCATAATTAGTCATAAAAGTGTCAGGATTTTAAAGGTACACTAACCTGATTAGTACTGAGGAGAAGGGGGAGGGGTTTTGGTGATTAGAATAAAACAAAAGTATCAAAACTACAAAGATCTTCAGACTATCCACCTTAGTATCCTATATATCGGAAAACTAACATAAGATAGTGAATCATTATCAATAAATTCTAAGGAGGTAAGAAAAGTACTGGTCTATTAAATAAGTAATAGACTTACGTCGTGTCCATTAAATAAGTGGATGATCTCCTATAGAACTAAAGAAGGTTCAAAACCGTTAATACTAAGTTCGAAGATATTTGTAGGTACACGTTCAAAAACACACCCATATGTGAAAGTTAAAGAAATCTATTTGTGTTTTTAACGACCTAGTATACAATTCTTCTACAAATCAAAACATTTGTTTCACTGAAGGTTTTCACTAACACAGTAAAACGTAAGGGTCGTCGTTATATACTCTCAAGGAAAAAGAGGTGTAGGAATTGTCTTAAACTAGAAATGACCTATACCGATAAAAGTATCTATACATCACACACGTACGAGTCGGTACAGACTGAGAAACTTCGGAGTACCTGACATCGGATGGGCCGAGGAGACAGGAACCTTAAAAGGTCCGTTCTTATCACCTCACCCAACGGTGAAGGATGAGGTCCCGTAGAAGGACTGAGTCTCTAGTTTGCACCCAGAGGACTTAACGTCTGTCTAAGAAATGGTGACTCGGTAGACCCTTCGAGACGTCTATACACACAAGATCAACGAGTCAGTACAGCCTGAGAAACGTTGTGGTACCTGACATCGGACGGTCCGAGTAGACAGGTACCCCTAAGAGGTCCACCGTTATGACCTCACCCAACAGTACGGGAGGAGGTCCCCTAGAAGGGTTGGGTCTCTGACTTGGTCCAGAGGGAGTATCGTCCACCTTAAAAAATGGTAGACTCGATGGTCCCTTCGTCCATACATCACCGTCACAGATTAACAACGAAATTAAACGTAAAAAGACTATTGTATACTACATCTCGTAGAAAAGCATACGAAAAAACAACAGATATACAGAAGAAGTCATTTCATGGACAATTTCTGAAACCAAGTAAAGAATTAGTCCAACAAAAGAGAATAAGAACTCTATTCTTAAGAAACATATAAAACCTTGTCAGGAAATAGTCTACATGGGAAACTTTTGCAAAAGATAGACACCGAACAGAAAAGAAAACGGTAACAGAAATTGTCTCATGTATAACATTAAACTTAGTTCAAGTCTAATGATTAATAAAGAAATTACCTAACACAGAAACTACAACATAGATTTTTTGAGTAGTGGAATAGGTACTAGTAAATCCAAAAGAGAATACAATGTAAGATCATCTAAATATCAAAACGTAGAACGTAAATCCAGATACTGAATAAAACGAAATTAAAAACACTATCAAAGTTCCATTACATAGACCTGAATAAAAGAATTTCACCTAAAGGAAAACAAAGTTGCGGCAAACAATTTTTCTAATAGTAACGGATTGATCTAACGGGAACGAGAAAAAAGTTTATATCAACTGATAAAAAGATACACAGACAAAGACCTAAGAGATAAGACAAGGTAACTAGATAAACGGATTAAAAAACAGGTTTGGGGTAACAAAACTACTGATGTCGATGTAGTCAGGAGGTTTAAATAAAAAAAGAAACTATAACATAACGATAAGACCCAGAAAACAAAGAGTGATTTTTGAAATCTTTATCAAACAGTTATAAGTTTTCTAGTGAACGACCTTAAAACTAACTTTAAAGTAACGTAGATATCTAGTTCCACCTTTCTTGTCTGTAGAATTGTATAATGAGGACGAACCTCAAACGAATATAAAAACTTACACTTCTAAGTACCGGTCTAAACCCTTCAGAAGTCGATAATAATAAACCTATGGAGAAGTTGTGACAGAAAAGAGTAAAAGGAAGATCTTGAGACTATTATACTTGTAATCTTATGAACAGTCTCAGGATGTCTAAGGACTTAGAAACAAAAAGTCGAACAAAATAAATATAGTAAGTCTAACTGAAGATAAAAAAGTAAAAGACAAAGTGACTAGTAAAGGAGACGGAAGATAATTGTGTCACCCTGTGTCTTGTGTAGGTGACTCTAAAAAGTGAAACCAATAAAATAAGTCGTTTCAAGGTTTTAAAATAAATGGAATAAACAAGTCAAGATTTTAAAGGTAAAACGAAAAGAAACATAGAGGAAAAAATACTTCTAAAAAAAAAGTGGAAACACTTTACACAGGAATTAACGAATAACTTCGAAAAAATAACACTTACAAAGTTTTAGAAACAGTTTATTAGGATTGTAGAAATAGTAGAGTCGTAACCGTAGATAAAAAATACAAAACGTAAAAATATAAACCAAAATATAAAAACTTCAACTTGCTAGTCACTAAAAATTTACTGTGTATCTGTAAAAACATAATATAAGACGAAATTAACAGAAAAAGACTGGGGTAAAGTCGTTTCCTTATCACCCAATGGTGGAGAAACATGTTCTTTCTACTCTTCAGACCCAATAAAATAACCAGAAGTAACCGGGGATTCTCCCACAAAAGAGTAATGAAGACTCACCTCCAGCTTCAAGGTCTAAGAGTGTATCAGAGATGAACTGTAGTACCATCCACTTTTGTAGTCTAAGGGAACACTAGAGACGACCATGGTCCCGTAACGGTAGGGTACCATCACTTTCAGGGTAAAGTGACAGATGGAGACAACGATAGTTTGGTCGTCTCTTCCTCTCCCTTTAGGTTAATAACGACTTATTCTTATATACAGAAACAACGGATATTCCCGAGGTAAAGGTGACACCATATCTTCCAGAACAATGATCGACTATCTATCACTTAAGATCAAGATATAAAATGAAAAACTTTGGTAAGATTCCCACAATAATCTCGGAGCCACCTATCTGTAAATTGTAGAGTGAGTCAACAACGACTTCACTCACCTCTACTCCGGTTCATGTAGATATATATATATAAAAAAAAAAGAAAAGAAAAAAAAGGACATCACAAACCTGAGGCATCTCGTACATAGAACATTTTCAAAAAAAAAAAAAAAAAAAACAGAACGATTGGACAAGGAGAGGACAAGGAAACCGATCTATCTTGACTGAAACGATCCTGGAAAAAATAGACACACATAACCGTAAAGGTGTAGAGGTAGAAGTTCAGCCTCATATACTCTGGTTCCTTTTTTTGTTTTTGTTTTTGTTTTTGTTGAGTGGTAAAACATCGAGCTCAGGTTTTAGGGATTGACTACACGGAAGAAGAGAAGTAAAAAGTTTCAGAAGAATATAAAGAAAACATTTATTACCGTTACCAGAAATATACATTAACCCCTTTTATTATTCCGTTTTATCCAGATAAGGAAGACATCCTTCATCAGAGAAGAAAATTTTTTACATGAACTAAAATAGTATAAACATACACTAACATACCGAACATCAATTAACGTTAAAAATCGGAACCACTTCAAGTCTCAAAAGGTTAAAATTGGTAGACCTCCAACAATTCAACATATAACTGGATAAAACTGTAATTTTATAAGAATCTATACCATGGTTATATGAAAGAGTAAGAAAATCAGAATTTAGACATTCATTGATATAAAGTACAAAAAGTGTCAAGACACAGTTAAAATGAGATCATTAAAACCAATAAACTACAAATTATAGATTATTTCAAAAGTTCTCCAAGAGTACCCTTGTTATAAGACTAAAGAATGAACAACTATTGTTAAACTGAAATGAGGAATATGAACTTACAGTTCTACCCAATTATATTTTAAGGACAGAGTGTCTAAGAGAAATAACAGAATTTATACATCTCGTAAAGAGTACTTATTTAGTGACTCAAACTCTTGAAACTAATATTAGTTCCAAAGTTAATTTAAAAAGAAAAAAAAATTTAGATATAAGTGTTCACTATAAGAAAACAATTTAGATCATTAAAATAATATTGAGAGACACAAACAATCAATTATGAGAGATCATGTACTAAACGAGAAAACAAAATATTCGATAATAAGTATATAATCTAAATGAAAAAAAGTGAGAAGTAGTAAATAGTAAAAGTAGAATTTATCAAATCGAAAATTTGATTACAGGTTCCAATTCTTCGTTATCAATCTTCTTGGTCTATACCTTGTTGACTGACTAAGATTTAACCCTTTCCTCATGTAGTTCCGACCATTAACAGTGGAACGAATAAATTGAATATACGCCTCATGTAGTACATTTTCCAACTCGAACTACTTAGTGTTCGACCTTAGTTCTAATGACCCTGTTTGTAGTTCTTGGAATCTACCCATTTATCGTGGTGAAATTACCGTCTTACACTTCTCCTTGATTTCTGGGAGAACTACTCCACTTTCTTCTCTCACTTTTATGACTGAACTTTGAGTTGTAAGTATTTTGATTCTACTACCGTAGTCCAGAGTAGTGAAGTACCGTTTACCCCTCTTTCACTTTCGACACTTTCTAAAATAAAAGAAACCGAGGTTTTAGTGACGTCTACCACGAACGTAGATCCTTTAATTTTCAACGAACGAGGAACCTTTTTTTCGATACTGTTTGGATCTATCACATAATTTTTTGGTCTCTACAGTTAAACGGTTGTTTCCAGGCATCTCAGTTTCGATACCCAAAAAAAATCATCAGTACATACTTACACTCTCAACCTGGTATTTCTTCTGACTTACGGTTTCTTAACTACGAAAGTTTAACACCACGACCTCGTCTGAGATCTCTCAGGGAACCTGTCGTTCCTCTAGTTTGGTCAGTCAGGATTTCCTTTAGTTGTGACTTATAAGTAATCTTCCTGACTACGACTTCGACTTCGAGGTTATGAAACCGGTGAACTATGTTTCTCGACTGAGTAACCTTTTCTGGGAGTACGACCCTTACTATCTCCCGTCCTCTTTCCCTGTTGTCTCATACTCTACCAACTTACCGTAGGGACTGAGTTACCTACACTCAAACTCGTTTGAGGACCTCTATCACTTCCTGTCCCTCCTTCGGACCACACGACGTCACGTACCCCACCGTTTCTCGACCTATATCGAATCGTTGACTTGTTGTTAAAATCGTAAAAGAAGTAGAAAAGAACTTTAAAATTCGAGAACATAAAGGAAAATAGAACATAGAGAGTATTCCGTAATAGGCAAACCAAATAAACGAAAACACGAAGAAGATCGAAGTTGAAATAAAGGTTCTCCTTAAAAACAAAATTTACGATGACGAAAAGACTCGAATAGATTAAAAATTTGAAAAAGAGATTTAAAATAAAAGTAGTAAGAAAGTATAATATATAAAACTAAAATTACAAAAACTAGAGAAATATGAATGTTTGTACATTAAAAAAACCACCAGACAAAACGTCTCTAAACATGCTTAAAAGTTGAAATTGTATTTCTCACCACTCCTGTAAAGAAGAGTGAATAGTCACAAGAAAGTAGAAAATAATAAGACATGATAAGTTATCGTACCCTCGAGTGAAAGACTCGAAAGGATCGAGAGGAGAAAAATAGACATTAAGAGAAGTAAAAATAAAAGGAACGGGACAAATTAAAACTAAGGTAAGGTTCTTAAAAGAGGGGTAATTTCTTAGTATAGAATCTTCCATCTTCAGAACCAACCAACGACAACTCTTAAGTCTTAATAAACGAGAAAGTCACGGATATTGGTACTCGGGTCCGGAGAACATGAATGAATAGAAACCCCACCCACTTTACAAAGGGTCCAGACACAGATGGATGAACCTAAACTCCCAAGTACCCTTGATGGAAGAGTAGATGAAAATATCATTTAAAATAAGTACTCAAAAATTAAATCGACAGAGTAAAGAGACAGGTAAGAATACACCCTAAACACCACTAGGTTTGTGGGACTTGAAGATTTTGGTGTAAAAGAGTGTTATTTTTTCTATTAACTGAAAATACTATAAAAACCTGATAATTATTTAAACAGAAGTATTAGAGTTCCTTCTATTTGTCAGAAGGTATAAATCGGGAAAGGGTGTATGTGGTAAAATTGATTCCCCCATTTTATCTCTTTTATTATGACCATATTCCTAGTAAGAGAAGAATCGTTCAGAAAAGGGTTCTCTTGTGAGTGAATACCCTACTTTAATCCCCGTCCCAAAGTCATACACACCTACGTTATCACTACGAAAAGTTGGAAAGAATTTTATTTTATACCCTTTTCAGTTGTAATAGTCTTAATCATACCGTGAGATGTATAAACATAGTTGTTTTTTTAGAACTTTAATCTTATAAAAGGTCTTATCAAATTTGTATAAAATCGTGATTTTAAGTTCTGTCTATGTTTTACGTTTGTGTAACTTCATCCCTGATACGTCCTTCTTACTCTGATCTGATAGAACGTCCGATTGACGTCTGTCTCTCGAAGATAAGAAATTTATAAAAGTTACCTTCACTTCAGAAATACGTATGTATGTATATATAAGTCAAGTCCCTATACTACTTGATTTCACTTTCTTTCCCTGTAAAAATAGATCCTCCTTTTGTCTTTTCCTTATTTTCGACGAAGTACCACTTATACTTGACTGTAATTGTCTTCCGTCTCTGACATGACTTTTTAAGTTGAACGTAAAACGACTACATAAAAAGGTCTTACCTTTTAATAGACATTAAACTTTTTCACTTTCGTAGGTTGATTTTTCCTTTTACATCGAATTGTAAACTTCCCCATCATTTAACCGTGGATTTCCCCAGTACTCAATTATATATAGTACAATAAAATTTCCGTAAAATTTTTGACAGTTTTTAATTATTCAATTTACAATCTTCTGGTCTCTATTCTTTTACTAAAATTTTACTTTTATGTTTAAGACCTTAGTTCGTCTTTTAGATCGAGAACGTTTTCAAATTTAACTTAATATTTTGACTCGAAAAGAGTCGAATTATTTTTTAACGTTTATAACCTTTTTACTTACATTTAGGTCAATTCTGAACAGTTATATCTATTAAATGAAAAGACTACTCTAAAATTATTCAAAATAATTTCTATTTATCTTCAAGACTTTTTCGTACATGTTGTAAAGTGATTAAGATTTTGTAGAAAAGGGGAGGTGTAAAAATTATAGAGACTTTATCTTTATGACATATAAAGTTAGTTACTATAGTGGAATATTAATACCATATACAAAATTAACACTTCAACATATAAGTAACCTTTCACTATTGACCTCAAAAGAGATAGACATTTTCATCACGAATTCGACTTGTTCATTCAAAAAGAAGTGGCTCCTTTAGTTTGATTCAACTTTTACCTAAACCTATCTCAATCTTAATCGACTCCATAAAATAGTTCTGATGTTACCAATTACCATCAACAAACAGAAGAAGTAGAACTGAAAAGGGAGTCCCTTTTCAAAGTTCCGTCCTTACGGGTCCTGATAACTGAAACGAAAGATGTCTCAGTTTGAGATTATTTTTAATATTAATACCTATTTTCCTCCAATAGTTGACAGTGTCACTTTAATTACAATCGATGAGTAAAAATTAACTGTCAAAAATCTCTTTTACCAAATAGAGTCATTTTACTTCTAGAAGTTTTGATCTTATAATTACGATATATTGGGAATGTATCGTTTATGATAAACGTTCTTTAGGATGTTCACGAATTCTTTATTTGAAAGATTGTGGTAACTACAATACTCCGAACGAGTACCAGTGAACCTCACTCACCACCCTGAGTCTACATTTGGGTGCAATGACCGAATTCTTTCATACAAAACTTCACGACGTGACAGGACGAAGAGTTTGACCTTGATAGGATTTTATTTTACCCAATCAGAGTCTCGGATAGTGACAGTCAGTAAAGTGTATCGGACTTTAAATAAGTCAGTAATATATATTCTAGACAATTAACTTAAACATCAGATTAAAATACTCGTTACTCCTGGTTGAGATTCTATCACACCAAGATTCTCTTCACTAGGAAAAGACACAGTGTTTAGTGTACGATACTTATTATATATAGGTGGATAAATAAGTCGACGTAGAACAAGGAAGAGACTATACGAAATCATATAAGAAAAACCATAGACTTTAGATGACGAAATAAAAATTTCGTTTCACTAAGATATATCACGTATCTTTTCCCTAACTAGTGGGTTTTATAAGGACGGTACAAATTAGTTAATAGTATTTTAATGTTTAATATTTAATAGTATTTTTCCCGTTCTATAAAATACCAAAACAATTGACAGTGAAAATCAAAATTAACGAACGAACCGTAAATACATCGAGACGGTTTTACATTTTAATGGATCCCAAGGACCTACTAATACGAGCCCTCAATTACTTATAGGTCCATAAGACTAAGCCACTTTTCACGCACACACATAATCAACAAGTCAGTACAGACTGTGAGACACTGGGGTACCTGATGTCGACGGTCCGAGGAGACAGGTACCTTAAGAGGTCCGTCCTTATGACCTCGCACAACGGTAAAGGAAGAGGACCCCTAGAAGGACTGGGTCCCTAGTTTGGACCTAGAGGAGACAATATCCGTCTAAGAAATGATAGACTCGGTGGTCCCTTCGGGACAATTTCTGATTTGTATTCTATACCCAAAGGGTCTACCGAGATCACTATTTCTTGTGTGGACGGATAAGTTCGAGACTAGTTATGTTTTGTTTAGATTTAGGGACGGATAAGTCTTCTGTATTCTCTACCCTCAAACTAGGGACCCAACCCTTTTAGGGGACCTCCTCCCGTACCGTTGGGTGGGGTCATAAGAATGAACTGGGGTACCTCTCCTCGGACCACCCGACATCAAGTATCAACGGTTCTCAACCTGTACTAACTTCACTGAATCGTGTTTGTATGTTTGTACTTTATACGGATCGTATGATTGGTAAATGGAAAGGATTCGTTATACCATAATTCATGATCTCTCGTTCTTTGGTTCCTATATATGTATAGATTCCTTCAAAATGTTTCTACAGACTTCGTTGTCAATCTTGACCCGTACTTTGTTGTCTGACCAAAGTTTATCCTTTTCCTCATGTAGTTCCGACATATAACGGTGGTACAAATAAATTGAAGATACGTCTCATGTAGTACTCTTTACGACCTTGCCTTCTTTGTGTTCGACCTTAGTTCTAACAGCCCTCTTTATAGTTATTGGAGTATATACGTCTACTGTGGTGGGAATACCGTCTTTCACTTCTCCTTGATTTCTCGGAGAACTACTTTCGCTTTCTCCTCTCGCTTCTTCAACCGAATTTCGAGTTGTAAGTCTTTTACTTCTAGTACCGTAGGCCAGGGTAGTGAAGTACCCTATATCTACCCCTTTGTCACCTTTGTCACAGTCTTAAATAAAACCCCCCGACGTTTTAGTGACGTCTACGACTGACGTCAGTCTCTTTAATTTTCTGCGAATGAGGAACCTTCTTTTCAATACTGGTTGGATCTATCGTATAAGTTTTCGTCTCTGTAATAAAACGACTGATTCCAGACAGATCAGTTCCGACACCAAAAAGGTCAGCAGTACATATCTATACTTTCAACCTGACACTTCTTCCGACTCACGACTTCTTAACTACGAAAACTTCACACCACAACCTCTTCTGAGAACTCTCAGGGAACCTGACGTTCCTCTAGGTTGGTCAGGTAAGACTTCCTCTAGTCGGGACCCTAAAGAAACCTTCCTTACTACGATTTCGACTTTGAGGTCATGAAACCGGTGGAGTACGCTTCTCAACTGAGTAACCTTTTCTGAAACTACGACCCTCCCTAACCCCCGTCCTCCTCTTCCCCTACTGGCTCCTACTCTACCGACCTACCGTAGTGACTGAGTTACCTGCACTTAGACTCACTTGAGGCCCTCAACTACTACCTGTCCCTCCGGACCACACGACACTAAGTACCCCAGCGTTTCTCAGCCTGTGCTGACTCGTTGACTTGACTTGACTTCCTTCAAAATGTTTCTACAGATGTATGTGTACATGAGATTCGTTTACAGTCGTCTCACGGGATTATGGTTAATATATAAATCTGTTTCTCGTAAATATTTTTATATTTCTGTTTATCGTGAATCAGAAAAATACTCCATATTAACTGTTTGTCATTTTACCTGTATAATACGAGTACGAACACACACGAGTCAGTGCAGGTTGAGACGCTGTGACACTTGACATCGGGTGGTCCGAGGAGACACGTACTCTAAAAAGTTCGTTCTTATGACCTCACCCAACGGTAAAGGAAGAGGTCCCATAGAAGGACTGGATCCCTAATTTGAGTTCAGAGGTAAAGAACATAACCGTCCGTCTAAGAAATGGTCATCACGGTGGACCTTTTGGGTGTATATATGAGTGTATATATATTTACATACACACACACAAGCGCGTACACTATCACTCCCTTTTCTTCCTTCATTTTCAAGACGGGTAAAATAGTTACGACGTCTAAGGTCTCTACCGTCATAAAGCGAGAGAGTTTTGATTCATGTACCCGTGAGGAGTTTTAATTAAATCTTTAATAAAGAGAAAATTTTGTGGTCACAATATATAAGATTTAATGTTTTTTTTTTTTTTTTTTTTTTTTCTTTTCTTTTCTTTTCTTTTTATCACGGGTCTTTTTCTATGTCCTGTATATCTATCATATAAGAGTTCTATTTTACACAATATTTAATTTTTAGTAAAAGTGTTTTTATATATGACTGGTTTACTTACCACTATACATATTTAAGGTATATTCGATATTAGTGTAAAACCCTTTCACACTTATTGTAATAATCGTAAAATAGGATTGTCCAAAAGAAATTTATATTTACAATTTCAACTTGATAAAAACTATATCATTAAAAATTTCTCTTGGTTGAGATAAACTTCCTTTTATTACAGTTTATCAATTGCTGTTCAAAACTAATGTTATATGTTTTATAAGAACCTCCAAAGATATCCGATAATCTGACTAAACAATAGATCATATAGTAGACTAACTACTTTTTGTAATTAATCTAACATGAACGTGATATAGTCAGTTACCTCCAAGTGAGGAGTAATTCTTATGAGAAACTTATCCTCACCTCTTTTCCCTCGTGAGAACATGACAACCACCTTTACATTTAACTATGTCGGTGATACCTTCTGCCATCCCTCTAAGGAATTTTTTGATCGTGATTTTGGTGGTACACTGGGTCGTTAAGGTGAGGATCCGTATATGGGGCTCCTTTGGTTTTAACTTTCTCTGTGTACATAGGGTAACAAGTAACGTCGTGATAAATGTTATCGATCTTGTACCTTCGTTGAATCTACAGGTAGCTGTCTACTTACCTATTTCTTCAACATCATATATATGTGTTACCTTATAATAAGGTAAGTTTCTTTAAGGTCAGTTTCTTTCCTTATGTAAATTCAGTCAAAATTACTCCACCTACCTAGATCTTGGGTAATACGTCTCACTTCACTCAGTCTTTCTCTTTCTATTTATGACATAAGATTGTGTGTATATACCTTAGATCTTATTACCACGACTTCTTGTGTAAATGTCCCGTTGTTACCCCTTTGTTCTCTCAAGGTCTTTTTGTAGACAAAGACGAAATAACTGATACAGTTTCTGAAACTGAGACACCTAGTGTTATTTGACACCTTTTGAGACTTTCTCTACCCTTATGGTCTGGTGAACTGGACGGAGAACTCTTTGGACATACGTCCAGTCCTTCGTTGTCAATCTTGACCTGTACCTTGTTGTCTGACCAAGGTTTATCCATTTCCTCATACAGTTCCGATATATAACAGTGGGATGAATAAATTGAATATACATCTCATGTAGTACTCTTTACGACCCGACCTCCTTCGTGTATGACCTTAGTTCTAAAGACCCTCTTAATAGTTCTTAGAGTCTATACGTCTACTGTGGTGGGAATACCGTCCTTCACTTCTCCTTGATTTCTCGGAGAACTACTTTCCCTTTCTCCTCTCACTTTTTCAACCGAATTTCGAGTTGTAAGTCTTTTGATTCTAGTACAATAGGCCAGGGTAGTGAAGTACCGTTCATCTACCCCTTTGTCACCGACTGAAATAAAAAACCCTAAGGTTTTAGTGACGTCTACCACTGACGTCGGTACTTTAATTTTCTGAGAATGAGGAACCTTCTTTTCAATACTGGTTGGATCTGTCGTATAATTTTTCGACTCTGTAATGAAGTGGTTGCTTCCAGGCAGATCAGTTCTGATACCAAAAAGGTCACCAGTACATACCTACACTCTCAACCTGATATTTCTTTCGACTCACGGCTTCTTAACTACAAAAACTTGACACCACAACCTCTTCTGAGAACTCTCAGGGAACCTGACGTTCCTCTAGGTTGATCAGGTAGGATTTCCTCTAGTCAGGACCAACAAGTAACTTCCCTGACTACGACTTCGACTTTTAGTTATGACACCGGTAGACTACACTTCTCGACTGAGTAACCTTTTCTGGAACTACGACCCCTTCTAACTCCCGTCCTCCTCTTCCCCTGTTGTCTTCTACTCTACCAACCTACCGTAGTGGTTGAGTTACCTGTACCCTCAATCACTACCTGTCCCTCCGGACCGTACGATACCAAGTACCCCAACGTTTCTCAGTCTGTTCTGACTCGCTGACTTGACTTGACTTGACTTGACTTACCTCTTTGTCTGTATCTCTTGTCTGAATCCCTGTACCCCACTCCCCTCCTCTCCCACTCTACATACCTTTCTCATTGTGCCTTTCAATGTAACGGTATATATCTTCTCTATCGGTTCCCTTTAAACGATATACCGAGTCCTTTGAGTTTGTTCCCGAGAAATCTTTGGATCTCACCACTATACCCCTTCCTTTACGCTCCCCTAAAGTTTTCCCTCCCCTATATACATATGGATACCGACGAAGTACAACTCCAAACTGTCTTTTGTCGTTTTAAGACATTTCGTTAACAGGAAGTTATTTTTTATTTAATTAAATTTTTTCTTATGAGACTTACATAATAATCTACAATAATAACGTACAATATAAGTTCAATTTTTAGAGTAGAGAGGTAAGTGAAACGGTTATAGGACGGGATACAGACCGTCTTTCATCCGAAAGTTAATTATGCATGAATTAATTTATTTACTTATTCTCTAGAGATCAGAACTTCTCTAATATGAATATCAAATTTTACACTGATTTAATAGACTATTAGGTTTAATTTAGCTTATTCTTTAATGTCCATTCTTTCTCTTTTCGTCCTGGTTTAGAATTCTTACGGAGAGGTGTGTTTTAACTTCTACCTAATTCTCATTTTCACTGTCATTTCCTTTGACTTTTAACTAAAAATCCCGTGTGTTTTCCTTTAGGTCCTCTAACACAACAGGACCTAAGTTACTTTCTTCTTATAAAGATCTTCCTCCCATACAGTCGAGATAACTTCTGTTGACTATTCATCCCATTTCAGTCTTCTCCTTTTACATTCAACTTAAATCGGTGTACCTCTAATAACTACTGGAAACTTTCTTCGTTTAAGACACTCTGTTTTCCCTAATAAAATTTGTATAAAATAATCACCATTTTCAACGAAATCAGAAGTATATACCTTCTGGGTATAAAAACTTTTGGTTTAAATCTTATCCAATTTTTCACTGACTCTCTAATACTTATATAAAAAGTCATTTTATTGAATCTTCCTCTAAAGATAGAAATACGAAAAGTTTAACGGAACGTATGAATTTACGTAGATTAGTTCTCTGGGAAAACTTGATTTACGGGTCTTTATAAATAAAAAGAGTATTCTTTCTCGAATAGTATATCACATCGTGTTTCCTCTGACTTAAAATTAAAAAGACCAACTATCAAGGGACAAGAAAAGTGTTGTTTGATGTTATATTTAGAGACTTTATCGATAATTGGTTTTCTACTGTGACCGTAATTAATGAAAGATTCTTAAACTTACTGACAATCTTCAATTTAGATTAGTTATCTTCGTAGAAAAGTTATAATAATTACCGAAAAAATTTTTTCCGAAACTTAACTAATTCCTTGTCGGATCACCAAAACGTAGACCAGGTTTGTGAAGTACCGTTTATCTACCCCTTTGTCACCCTTGTCACCGACTGAAATAAAAAGACCCAAGGTTTTAGTGACGTCTACCACTGACGTCGGCACTTTAATCTACTGCGAACGACGAACCTTCTTTTCGATACTGGTTGGATCTGTCGTATAATTTTTCGTCTCTGCAATGAAACGGTTGTCTCCAGGTAGATCAGCTTCGATACCAAAAAGGTCATCAGTACATACCTACACTCTCGACCTGATTTTTCTTTCGACAAGTCAAGTCGGGTCAAGGTAGCGAGTCAGTACAGGTTGAGAAACACTGAGGTACTTGGTGTCGTGTAGTCCAGAGGGACAGGTAGCGATGGAGGACCTCAAATGGGTTTGAGTACAGGTAACTCAGTCACTACGGTAAGTTTGTACAGCATGAGACAATAGGGGAAGGTGACAGGAGTTACAAAGGGTCGTAGTCCCAGAAATTTTACTCGGGAGAGAAGCGTAGTCCACCGGTTTCATAACCTCAAAGTCGAAATCGTAATAAGGAAGGTTTTTTAGGGTCTCGACTAGAGGAAGTCTTGCCTGACCGACCTAGAGGAGGGTCAAGTTCCCTGAGAGTTCTCAGAAGAGGTTCTGGTGTCAAGTTTTCGTAGTTAATAAACGGCGAGTCGAAAGAAATATCAGGTTGAGAGTGTAGGTATGTACTGATGACCTTTTTGATATCGGAACTGATCTGCCTAGAAACAACTGTTTCATTACAGAGACGAAAAATTGTACGATAGATACAACCAGTATTGAAAAGAAGGTTCCTGATTCGTAAAAAATTAAAGTACCGACGTTAGTGGTAGACGTCGTTAAAACCTCAGGTTTTTTTATTTTAGTCGGTGACAAAGGTGACAAAGGGGTAGATAAACGGAACTTCACTAACCTTGTCTACGGTACTAGAAACAAAAGACTTTCAACTCGAAATTCGGTTGATAAAGTGAGAGAAGAAAAGTGAAAGTAGTTCTCCGAGAAATCAATAAGAAGTGAAAGACGGTATTCCCACCACAGTAACCGTATAGACTCCAAGAACTATTAAGAGGGCCGTTAGAACTAAGGTCGAAAACGAAGTAGGTCGGGTCGTAAAGAGTACTAGAGACGTATATTCAATTTATTCGTGCCACTGTTATATGTTGGAACTGGATGAGGAAATGGATAAACCTTGGTCAGACAACAAGGTACAGGTTAAGATTGACAACGAAGGACTGGACGTATGTCCAAAGAGTTCTCCGTCCTGTCCACCAGACCATAAGAATAGAGAAAGGTTTAAAAGGTGTCAAACACCACTAGGTCCCCTTCCTAACCCCCGTCCTCCTCTTCCCCTATTGTCTCCTACTCTACCGACCTACCGTAGTGACTGAGTTACCTGCACTCAGACTCACTTGAGGCCCTCAACCACTACCTGTACCTCCGGACCGTATGACGCTAATTACCCCAGCGTCTCTCAGTCTGTGCTGACTCGCTGACTTGACTTGACTTGACTTGTGTCAGTTTCCGAAACCGTAACAGTTATTTCGACTTTGTCTACAAAAAGACCTTGTGAGAACGAAAAAGTTACTACTCGCGTACAACCCTTAGACTAGAGACCAAGGAGACAGAAAAGATTTTGGTCGACCTTATGGACCTTTAAGTACCAAGTGCATGACGACTTCGGACCAAACCTCTTAAAACTCGTAACAAAATCATCGCACACTCTATTCACGTTAACACGCCATCAAACTCGTAAGAAAACGTAAAGGAAAGAAACCCTAACCTTACGTTTGACTGGAAAAGGTCAGAACACCGGTGACGACTCAAAAGGTTTAAACGACCGTATAACTTACGACATGAAAGTGTCGTAGTAGGAAATCCTAAACTTTATCGAGTTGATCCTAAGGTGGTGGAGGTGATCGATACAAGTAACACTACGAAGGATTCCGGGTGAACTGAAGCGTAAGGTCCTACAGACCGAGATCCACTCACTAACGTAGTAGTACTAATGGACCCAACACTTCTAGAAAATACATGTCAAGAAGACACATAAGAACGGTGGAGAAGAATTATAGAAGACGAAGACAATCCAAGTATGGTAAAGACAGAAAATAACTCAGGTAGAAACGTAGTTTATAAGGGAATTATAGGAATTAAAAGAACTTCTCTAGAGATCAAAAAGGGTAATACAACAAAAGGAGATATTAACTACGAAAAATTGATGTCGCAATCTCTTCTGAGAACTCTCAGGGAACCTGACGTTCCTCTAGGTCGGTCAGTTAGGGTTTCCTCTAGTCAGGACTTATAAGTAACCTTCCGGACTATGACTTCGACTTTGAGGTTATGAAACCGGTGGACTACACTTCTCGACCCAACTGGAAAAGTTTCCAGTAAACTTTTCTGGGACTTCAAACTTCCGTCCTCTTTACCTACTGTCTCCTACTCTACCAACCTACTGTAGTGACTGAGTTACGAGTACGTAAACTCATTCGAGATCTTCAACCGCTACTTGTCCCTCCGGACCACACGACGTCGGGTGCCCCAACGTTTCACAACCTGTACTGACTCTCTGACTTGACTTGATCACCAAAACTCTAAGGTCTGACTTAGAGACATCCTATAATCTCTTACGTAATGATAGTTTCTCAAACAAACCTACAAATTAATTAATTCTATGTTATTAAGGAATCTATTTTCCATTCCTTATGTTTAACTATTGAATAAGTGTACGAAAGTGAACTCTGTATATTATTTCTTGGATAGTATCTTGGTTGTTTTCTTTCGTAATATAACTGTTATTTGTGGTTTCAATCTCCTTTATAACTTCTTTTTTAACATCCATATCCTCTTCTATCTTTTTTACTAACGTTTATTTCAAGTATACGACGAGAACGACGATTCAGCGAAGTCAGCACAGACTGAGACACGCTGGGGTATGTGCCGTCGGGTGGTCTGAGGGGGTAGGGACCCTAAGAGGTCCGTTCTTGTGACCTCACCCAACGGTAAAGGAAGAGGTTACGTACTTTCACTTTTCACTTTCACTCCAGTGAGTCAGTACAGACTGAGAAACACTGGGGTACCTCACCTTGTATGGTCCGAGGAGGCAGGTACCCTAAAAGGTCCGTTCTCATGACCTCACTAGACGGTAGCGGAAGAGACTTTCAAGTATATCCAACTCCATAAACAACAGGACACGAATTAACGAGTGAACGGAGACTGAGAACACTGTGGTACCTGACATCGTACGGTCCGAGGAGACAGGTACCCCTAAGAAGTCCGTTGTTATGATCTCACCCAACGGTACGGGAGGAGGTCCTCTAGAAGGGTTGGGGTTTTAGTGTAGACCCAGGAGGTGTAATGTCCGTCTATGAAATAGTAGACTCGATGGTCCCTTCGAGACCTCCATATAAAGAACAAAATAGGTGTCAAGGTATATCTATTGTACTAAAGTACCCGGTCTCACAATAATGGACATACGAGGAAACGGGTTCGATTAAAATTTGAGGACCTTGTTATAATTTAAAAGGTCCTTTGTTTTAAAATAAATTTTTTAAAGATGGTATTTCTAGGATGAACCTATAGTATAAGATTAGTTTCAGTAAGGACTAATCGAATCGTTACACCTAGAGGTGGTTACCAACCGGGGGACGTTAGAAATAACAAGTAACTGAAAACCCGGGAGAGATTTATAATTAAAACGGAAAGTGTGTTTAACTAGAATAGAGAATTTGTATAATACATATGACATGTGACGACCACGATAAAGAAATATTTAGGAAAATACATGGGTGATGTCTCTGAAAGTATATAATCTATAACTATTAAACCGAAAACAGATTATTCGAACTATAACAACTTAGAGACCTTCTTTCTTATCAGGGAAGACCAACTGGATTATTATTACTGACTTTTTCCTTCTACCACACTCTACAAAATAGTACGGGGAGGATCGAGTTGATCCCTAAAGAATTTAAAAAACAACTAGTTACGTTCCGTATCTTTGAGAAAAGATTAGACTCAGAAACCTCTTTTCTAGATTTTCAAAGATCTTCATTTTACTCGGGATTAATACAGGACGTCCCACGAATGAGTCTACAAATCGTAAGATCTTAAAGGGAATGGGAATGGTTAATACACTATAAAGGGAGTCATTCACCGGGGACTTGTTCTACTATAACTTAAAGTGGTGAAACGAGAGGGGATTTAGTCCAGTGGTTCCGTTACCCTACCCTAAGGTGACGATTCGACATTAGTAGATCCTTCAGTTCTCATATATAAGTAAATATTAAAGAAGTCATACCATCAGATGTGAATAGTCGTTGAAGGAAAACCAAAATCAAGGAACATCAAAATCAATGGTATGGTAAAATAGGTATTTTATAATTTACTTTTTAAGGTCTTTATTCGTTAAGTATTTAAAATTTAACACGTGTGAGACTCCTTACACTACTTTAGAGGGTGTGCCCTCCACTTAGTAGGGAAACAGGGTGTATAGGGTAGATAATCAGTGAGTCATCGGTAGAGTCACTAGTCTACTTGACAGTCTCGATAATGTCACGAACACAAGTTCAGTGGACATAAAATAAATTACTACCAGGGTTTCGTACGCCCATCATTACGACCTTTAAGTCAATAAGACAATGATACGGATTATCATCATCATCATCACAATCAGCGAGTCAGCACAGGTTGAGAAACACTAGGGTGTCTGAGATTAGGCGGTCCAAGAAGACAGGTACCCTAAGAGGTCCGTTTTTATGACCTCACCTAACGGTAAGGGAAGAGGTCTCCGAGAAGGGTTGGGTCCCTTACTCGGACCCAGAGGACGCATCATCCGTCTGAGAAAATGGCAAACTCGATGTCCCTTCTGGATGACACGAATTAAATATTTGATTTGATACACATGCGTATCCTTTCTAGTATCATCTATATTCAAAGTCCGTACTGAACCTCTAGTGTTATATCTGAGCGGAACCGATTCGTCTCCTTGATGATAAATCGTTCTGTCCTGTACCCAAAGTCTCTATGACCGAAGGATTATTTCCAGAAGTGGTTTAAGTAACTCCCAATTTTATAAAATCTCTTTGACAATCTTTAGTTCAAGTATAAACAGTAGTTTGTTACACCACAGGACAACAGAGAAACTCAGAACTTAAATATTCCTTGAATCAGTGATTTTCGTCACATCCGGTATTACAAAGGGAGATATTAGTAACAAATTAGGAGGGAATGTCCGTTAAAGTTCGTAATGTGTGTAGGATTTATAAGACAAACAGAGACTAACGAACCTCGTAATGAACGTTTACATTGGTACAGTCACTAAAAAGAGTATCGACAAATAAGGACAAGATTGGTTTCTCTTAGGAGTGTATGTACATTATGTAACACAGAGGAAGTTTGTCCTTTGTGTTTAGAGGTGAAGATTTTTAACATTTCGGAGTTTAATACCCTTCCCGACGAAATTAAAACTGAATTCCTCTGATAAATCCTAGAGATATGTCTAGTTTGTAAAATACAAACAAAAGTCAAAGGTTATAAAGACCGATCTCAACTCAAGACGGATGTTAATTGACCAATGTCTAAGATTTACGTAAGAGTTAAAATTAAAGTGCAAAATTTAACCAAAGTGTAATTACACGAGCCACCCTTCATGTGTGAAGAGACCAGGTAAGAGAGTTCCTGAAGTCATTACTTCATACGGACCTCCAGTCACAGATCACTTTGATAGCCTTAAAAGTCTGAGTATAAGAAACGACTTCAGGTTTACTCGGATCACCGGAAACTTTATGGGTATATTAATATCATTTTACTAAAAGAGGGGTTATTTCATAATAAAGAAAAAATCTGTTGACTATAAAAGAAGGACTTATAAACAATCATTATGTATGATAAAGACTCTTTTTTGGAGATATCGGAAAACTCATCTTTTTTAACGTCTTGAAACGTTGAGTTATAACTTAATAATAACTTATTAAGTCATAAGAATAATATCAAAAGGAATTTTTAGAAAAATTTTCTTCGTTTACTACTGGTACTAAAAATTAGAACTATAACGTAAGTCTTTAAGTTGGAAACTTTAAACGGATTATGTAACTATAGACGGTACGTGTCAGTCCTCATCGAAGTAATAATTTTAAGTGGACTAGAATCCGTACAATGGAGGTCAGATTTTTATCGTAGATAAAACAAATTAAAACCGACAAAAGTATTGAATAGTAAATGTAAGACCGATTAACAAAAAATCTTTTGAATATAACGAGTCTAAAATACTTCGGTACAAAGTCGTTAATAGGTACAGTGTACTGTTTACAACTTCACTACGTTTTAAAACCGGAGGAAAATTGAAATAAAGATGGTAATAGGGGTCTTTATGAACATACTACTCATAATCTATTCTAAAATTATGACGATCTTACCCTTAGTAGTAGGATTTTCTACTACAACACTTTCACGACGTCAGTTATACGGTCGTTTAAACCTTTTGAGTCGTCACCGGTGTCCTGATTTTTTCTAGTCAAAAGTAAGGTTAGGGATTCATTCGTTACGGTTTCTTACGAGTTTGATAGTGTGTTAACGTGAGTAGAGTGTGCGATCGTTTCATTACGAGTTTTAAGAGGTTCGGTCCGAAGTTGTCATACACTTGGCACCTGAAGGTCTACAAGTTCGACCTAAATCTTTTCCGTCTCCTTGGTCTCTAGTTTAACGGTTGTAGACAACTTAGTAGTTTTCTCGTTCTTTCAAGGTCTTTTTGTATATAAAGACGAAATAACTGATATGGTTTCGGAAACTGACACACCTAGTGGTGTTTGACACCTTTTAAACCTTTCTCTACCCTTATGGTCTGGTGGACTGGACGGAGAACTCTTTAGACATACGTCCAGTCCTTCATTGTCAATCTTGACCTGTACCTTGTCGTCTGATCAAGGTTTATCCATTTCCTCATGTAGTACCGACATATAACAGGGACGAATAAATTGAATATAAGTCTCATGTAATACTCTTTACGACCCGACCTCCTTCGTGTTCAACCTTAGTTCTAACGGTCCTCTTTGTAGTTATTGGAGTCTATACGTCTACTGTGGGGAAAACCGTCTTTCACTTCTTATTGATTTCTCGGAGAACTACTTTCACTTTCTCCTCTCAATTTTTCAACCGAATTTAGAGTTGTAAGTCTTTTGCTTCTAGTACCGTAGACCGGGGTAGTGAAGTACCGTTTATCTACCCCCTTATCACCTTTGTTACCGACTGAAATAAAAAAACCTGAGGTTTTAACGACGTCTACCACTAACGTCGGTACTTTATTTTTCTACGAATCAGGAATCTTCTTTTCAATACTAGTTAGATCTGTCGTATAATTTTTCGTCTCTACTATGAAACGGTTGTTTCCAGGCGGATCAGTTCCGATACGGAAAAGGTCATCAGTGCATACCTACACTCTCAACCTGATATTTTTTTGGACTCACGACTTCTTAACTACGAAAACTTGACACCACAACCTCTTCTGAGAACTCTCAGAGAACCAGACTTTCCGCTAGGTTGGTCAGGTAGGATTTCCTTCAGTCAGGACTCGTAAGTAACCTTCCTGACTACGACTTCGACTTTGAGGTTATGAAACCGGTGGACTACACTTCTCGACTGAGTAAACTTTTTTGGGACTACGACCCTTTCTAACTTCCGTCCTCCTATTCCCCTGTTCTCTCCTACTCTACAAACCTATCATAGTGGCTGAGTTACCTTTACTCAAACTCAGTTGAGGACCTTAACCACTACCTGTACCTCCGGACCACACGACTTCAGGTACCCCAGAGTTTCTTGACCTGTACTGACTTGCTGACTCGACTTGACTCTTACCTTAGTAATCGTTTCGGGAAAGGACGGGTGGAAGGTGGTTAAAATGATAGAAAGTTGGAAAAAATTTTGGTCAAGAGTTATTTAGTAAAACTTTTACTTTATTAAATTCTAAAAGAACCACTGGGTTCAAAAATTAGTTGTGTTACATTTATTTCCTCAATCACTGAAAGGAAGAGAGAATGGGATGACGAGTATGTATTGTAATTGATAAAGTATTACGAAAAATAAATAAACGTGTAGAAAGGGGTACTTTCACAATCAGTGAGTCAGTACAGACTGAGAAACTCTAGGGTACCTGAAAACGGACTATCTGAGGGATAGGTACCTTAAGAGGTCCGTTTTAAAGACTTCACCTGACAATAATGGAAGAGGTCCCATAGAAGAGTTGGATCCCTAACTTCGTCACAGGGGGTGTAATGTCCTTCTAAGAAATGTCAGACCCTGTGGTCCCTTCTGAAAGGGTATAATTTGCTTTTTATTAACTCAAATTCCTGATGTAATATATATCGTAACAAGGACGATTAATATCACTCAAAAAATTCTTAGACATTTTATTCATTATCTCGTAAATTTTACGACATCCACGTCACCTCCAGTTATATAGACGTCTTATTAATACTTACGTTAATTACTTTTAGTTAGTTTTAGAAAGAAATATTTCTAACAGGACGAATATCTCCTGTTCTCTTCATTAATTAAAGATTTTATCATTCTTTTTATTTCTGTACTGGATAAATTGTAGATTTTCTGGACAGTAGGATGACAAGATTCTGATTCCTGAAGTGTTTTATCGAAGATTCTTATTTATTCGATTCCCACCAATTCAAAACGAAATAAAACAATAAAAAAAACTAAAAACTATCGCCAGAATTCAGGTTCGGTTCAATATAGAACTCTGTTCAGGTTTTGAAGAAAGTTACTGAAAAAAAAAAACATTAACTCGACTTCAACTACATTTTATAATATACAAAGGACTACCAAGTCACCAATTCTTAAGTGGACGGTTACGTCCTCTGTGTTCAAGTTAGGGACCCAGACCTTCTATAGGGGACCTCCTGCTTTACCATTGGGTGAGGTTGTTAGAACGGACCCTTTAGGGTACCCATCCCCTCGGACCACCCGATGTAAAGTACGTCAACATTTTCTCAGTCTGTACTGACTTGTTGATTCGTTGTCGTTGTTATTATAGTACACAAAGTCTACAAGTTGTATAACCGAGTGTAAAAAATCTTCAATATCATGTAAATCTCAATAATATTTCACAAGTGATATAAGGGACCCGACATGTTATGAGGAACATCAAATAAAATTTGTATTTTCAAACACGGAAACTTAGGAGATGGGGATTAAATAGGGAAAGGAAAGAGAGGAGTATGCCGTTGGGTGATCAAACAAAAGAGACACAGATACACATAAAAGAAACAATATAAATGATCAAAATAAGAAAAAATACAAGGTATATATTCACCGTAGTATGTTATAAACAGAAAGAAACAGCCTGAACAAAGTGAATCGTACTATGGGAAGTTCAGGTAGATATAAAAATGTTTACCGTTTTAAAGTAAGAAAAAGTTTAAAAAAAAATACCGACTCATCATAAGGTTGTATACATATAACCTACGTATAATGCACATCGAGAGGTCAAAAGGGTCGTGTTGAATACCTTCCCCTAAAAAAAAGAAGTAACATGTACGAACGGATAAAACAGTATCTAATTAACTGGTATTCACGGACTCAAATAAAGACCCAAGAAGTAATACAAGGTAACTAGATACGTGGACAAAACCACGGTCATAGTATGACAAGACTGATGATCAGACTTTAGTTCCTCTCCCAAAGGAGTTCAAAACGAAAGGAAAAAGTTCTAACGAACAAAACTGATAAGTCTCAAAGACATATTTAAAATTTTAATAAACACAAAGGTATGTTTAAAATTTTACTAAACAAGAAAACACTAACAAGTCAACGATTCAACACAGACTGAGAAACACTGGGGTACCTGAACGTCGTGTGGTCCGAAGGAACAGGAACTAATAGAGGGACTCAAACGAGTTTAAGTACAGGTAACTTAACCACTACAGTGGGTTAGTAGAGTAGTAGACAACGGGGGAAGAGGAGGACACGAGTTAGAAAGGGTTATCGTTACAGAAAAGATTACTTAACCGAGAAGTGTAGTCCACCGGTTTCATACCTTTGAAGTCGAAGTCGTAGTCAGGAAGGTTACTTATAAGTCACAACTAAAGGAAATCCTAACTGACCAAACTAGAGGAACGACAGGTTCGGTAACCATAAAACGATACCTAATGTGACTTAGACATCTAACGGAACCCGTCACACCTCAAAATTCTTACAATGAAGAAAGTTAATTACTAGTGTCATATAGAAAGGTAGATAAACACAGTAGAAATCAAAGAAAGTAGTCACAGAATCTCAATATACTCATATCGAAAAATGGAGAAATCTTACTAAATAAGGATCATAAAACAAGAAAAACTACACTAACATTATCCTATTAAAAGAATTAAAGAAAAAAACGAACAAGGAACAATCACATATCTTTACGTTGTCTAAAGAGATATGATTAAAAATTAGAACCTTGAAAAATTTTAAATATCTACTTGAGATCGTCTAAAAACCACCGTAGAAACCCTAAAAGACATATATCATTGTACAGTAGACATTTATTACTGTCGAAATTGAGAAAGGATAAACATACGGAAAATAAAGAAAAAGAAAATAATAATGACACTGATCCTGAAGGTAATGACACAATTTATTTTCAACACTCTTGTCCGTAGGAACAGAATAACGACTGGAATCTCTTTTATGAAAGTTGAAGAGTAATAACTCATAATCCAATCGACACCCGAACAGTATATACTGGAAATATTCCAACTGAACCAAAGGGACCATAGAGTCAACCATTTCTTAGATGGACGTTACGTCCTCTGGGGTCAAGTTAAGGACTGAGTCTTTTTAGGGGACCTCTTCCCTATCCGATGAGTGAGGTCATAAGAACCCGGAGAGACACCGAGTCTGTCATTTATTAGGTAGACGTTGCACCCTCTGGACCCAAACTAGAGACTCAACCCTTCTAGGGGACTTCCTCCCGTACCGTTAGGTCAGGTCACAAGGACAAACCTCTTAGGGGTACCTGTCTCTTCGGACCACCCAATGTTAGGTATCCCAGTGTTTCTTAACCTGTACTGAATCACTGATTCGTGTGTCGAGTCACAACTCAATGTAGAGGAAATGAAGGTGAAAGACCTCTCAAAAATAGTATTTGTCTCGAACTTAAAAGAGTTTTCGAAAAAGACGTACATAACTCTTATCGAGGTAACCATTTCTTAGGCGGACATTATGTCCTCTGGAGACAAACTAAAGACCCAGTCCTTCTAGACGACCTCTTCCCTATCCGATGGGTGAGGTCATAATACCGGTCCTCTTAAGGTACTTGACATATCAGGTACCCCAGCGTTTCCCAGCCTGCACTGACTCACTGAAAGTGTGGTGGTAACTCTTCTAGTATGCCAAAACAATAAGTCAAACAATTCTACAATATAGTGCAACTGACGTCCATAAATTTTTAGGAACGTAAAGACACTATTTAGGTTGAACTAATACCACATACTAGGAAAATTACGTAATGACTTAAGTCTAACGATTATAGAATAACTCCTAAAAACGTTGGTACGAGTACCCACTATAAACTGTACATTAGAAAGAACTTTTCGACAACATAACCACGACTTGATAAAATCGAAAAAGAACAGATATCGTCAAAACTAGAGTGGTAGTTTAGATTTACTCTCCAAACGACCCATAAGAAACAACATGTAAAAGGGGAGAAAACAGTGAAATTTATATGACACGGTGAGGGAAGACCGGATCTTAAAGACCATATTTTAATCGACTTTACCCACGAGGGAAATACATTACACAATGAAAAGGGAGTGACTGAAGTTATAAGAGAGAAATAAAAATTAAAAACGGTGAAATTAATGTTACATAGAACATAAGGAGAAACCCAATTAACATTTACCCTGAGAGATGTGAAGAACCTGAACCTACAAACAAAGGAAGAGTTCAATCCCTACGATAATCGATAATAAAAAAGTCAATACAAGAGACGAGATAAAAGAGAGAAAAGAAGAAGACCTTGGTGAAATTACATTTATAGTCACGTGAACTACAACGGGGTCTCAAAAGAATTTAACAGTAAAGAAAAGTATTAAAAAAAGACAAGCCTTAGTCGTTAAAGGTGATGAAACAGAAGGTCGAGTGACTAGGTAAGGAGGTATATTCAATCAGATGACAACTAAGGAATATCATATAAAAGTAATAAATAATATAGGAAATAAAGATGTCCACCACTCAAGAAATATTGAAGGTTGAAACCCTATTTTTGAAGATTGAAGGGTTAGACACTTAAATAGGCAGAGAGTTCAAGAAACTAACATAAATCTTAGTGACGGAATTTCAGATCGGACCCATATAACGGAAAGAGGTTGAGTGAATCAAGAAGAATGTGACAACATAGAACAAGAAAGTAACCCTTGATCAAGGAGACGGTGGAGTAAAACAGATTAACGATAAAAATAGGTAGACCACCAACCGATACGAAGAACTTTAACTTCTTCATTAGAAAACATCATCTTCAGGACACATAGAGTCGTCGTGTGAGGGAAGAGTAGTGGTCTCAATATACGAGATCTTCAGGGTGATACTACCAACATACCCAGAAAAACAACACTTTTCGACTGATAGACACGTCAGACCGTCCGAACCAATCTGGAATCAGGTAAACCAAGGGTCAGGACAGAATACATCTTCGACTGACGGTGACAAACCGACTGACTCCTTGGGATCCACCGGGACCCCGATCACGACACAATGAATACTCACCTCAGTTCCAAGTCCTTTTGGGTCCCAACGACGGACGGGTGACCACCGACTTAGGTTCAGGATCCTGATCACGGTCGGATGACCATCCGTCCCTACCCAGGACCAATGTCCCGGATTTCCAAGGTCTTGTTCACAATCTAGAGACCACCCACCCCGGTCAAGACCTGTGTCAACCGGTGACCAGATTACGCGGACTTCTGAAACAACCGGACAATCACCCCGTCCAGGGTATGGATCGGGTAGGGCACGACCCAGACCGGAAAATCACTAACCCCACTTAAGTGTTGGACACCCTGACACCAAATGAAAACTTACCACAGACGAAATGACTTTCGAACTGACAGATCGTCTCAGTGTGTGGTCTTCCAGGGGACCCCATCCTTCGCCGTCGGGTGACGTCACGAGAACGGACCCCCTAAGATACCTATCTCTTCGGACCGCCCGATGTCAGGCACCCTGTGTTTCTCAACCTGTATTGACTCGTTGATTGTGAAAGTAATACATAGGTTTAATATCGAGAAATAAACAAGTACGAACGTCTATAAAATTGTTTACGATATGTACCTTATTGATTTTTATCTGTTCAGAACAAATTAGATGACTTTGAGATTTACTTGGAATTTCAACATAGTGTTCTTCGACTCTAACTGTTTGACTATTTAAAGTTGATTCGGAGTCACTCAAGTCATTTTGAATTATTTGTTCTTTCTTTTCTTTCAGTAGTTCGAGTACAAAGTCATCGGGATGAATCTTCGTGATTATTTACCCGAAGAGTCATCCGTTTTATGAGACTTTAGAACCGTATGCTGTTAACATGTCCAATTTGTTCGAGTTGATCTTTGGGGTATGTAAAGGGTTATAAGTTTGGTCATGTTATAAGTTTGTGGTCATGTTCACAACATCATATGACTTAAATCCTTACTCTAACTCTCCAGTTTTCTTATCTATAAACCTGTGGTCAGTAAGTAAGAAAATCATCAAAATTTCTTCTGGTTAATACACTCAAGTACAAGACATACACATATTTCGCTCTCCTTTATAATGTTTAATTTTTCTCTTTTCTCGGTATTATTGACTTGTGTTGCACACTGGGTTTAAACAAAAAAAAAAGAAGATATTCCTGTAATAATCTTTTCGACCTTGTAAGACTTATTTCGGAGATCAAGTCTATTATAATATAGTGATAATTAAATTAGTAAACTGTTAATATGATACGTGTATATTTTCTTACAGAAACACAAAACCCTTTATGTGTGACTTCACGAATCCCCATTTATAAGGTTTTTCATCTTTCTTCCTTTTGATATTTCGTTATACTGTTTTATCATTGTAAACCCTTCATTCTTAATTCCTATGTACCCTTAAGAATTGACTAACATGAAAGGTATTTAGAGTTTAATACAGTTTTCTTCGATTAAAAAAATTTTCTATATTTGTTTTTATAGAGAGGGATAATATTGAAAATTAAACTACATTGGTACCATCAATGAATTGTAGACAATATTAACCATGAGTTGGTTTAGTCTTAATATCATTCTGACGTGAAATACACATATTATCACATCTTATTTTATACACGAGAAAAATACTATGTCTTTTATAAAATCTTATTTTACATTAAAATACGTTAGGAATACTAGTACACATTTACGAAATACACGTACAGTATATTAAATTATAAGGATTACCTTACAAATATTTGTATAAGTAGTTCTCATAAATAGAACTACTTTCATTGACATTTCTGTAGACATCAGTCTTGTAATCTGAGGAGGGGAAAGAAAAGGAAGAGAAGGAATCTGGAGAAGGTGACAGGAACCCGTTTGGGAAACCTTACCTGGTATCCCAACTTTCTATTCCGAAAGAGACACGGTTTGTTTCCCTATT
Source organism: Capra ibex (assembly GCA_006410555.1). Classification (NCBI taxonomy): domain Eukaryota; kingdom Metazoa; phylum Chordata; class Mammalia; order Artiodactyla; family Bovidae; genus Capra; species Capra ibex. The sequence continues at coordinate 46,244,723 of SJYO01040405.1, read as the reverse complement.
TTTGATCTAGACCTCAACACCCAACGTTGCTTCCCACTTCCCTTTGTCTTCTATAGAAACCCGAGACAAAAAGAAGATAGTTCTACGGGACTAAGAGAACCCTTGTGAGTTCGGATCCTTTGAAACACACACCAAAACAATCCGGTCGAGACAGGAACCCGATCTTTCAGTTTGATCAAAAGGGTAACGAACGACGAAACGAAGAACATGAGCTGAAAATAACAACACATTCACCCACACCAAGACTCTTCTATTCTTCGATAAAAAGGTAAATCCAACATCCTGTTACCAACTAAGATCACATCCATAAGTGTAAACTCCCATCACAAGGTTCCTTGTTGACTGAAAGAAAACATACAAATTTAAAAGAGTGATAGACATTCTTACCTTTTACTCCTAAGTTCGTAGGAGTCGTCTACAATAGAAGGTTAAGATTGTATTGTATGTTGTAACGTTTTTCTTCGTGAAAACTCTTTGAATATAAGAGACTTCCCAGAAGAACATTACGAACGTCTTCACAAAAATTCTTACGAATTTACTTACAACGACACAAGTTAAATGTATCGGAACGGACCTCTCAGGGTCCCTGTCCCCTCGGACCACCCAACGGTAGATACCCCAGCGTGTCTCAACCTGTGCTGACTTCACTGAATCGTCGTCGTCGTCGACTTTAGATTAAGTTTGGTATTAGTTGTTACTGTGACACACTTTCATCTCTCTCTTTCTCAATTCGTTCACGACAGACTAAGTTTTCCATGTTATACCCTTGTAAATTAATATTGACCTTATAATAGTATATTTACACATCTAATCTCGGTTTAAAATACTTCCTACTACTTAGTCCTGGTCAGATTACTAGGATATTAGATCCGTCTTAAGGAGACCGTTTGTAAGAAGTAGAATTTTTCTCTTTCCTAAAGACGAATTTACTATTGATTACCCCCAATTCGTGATATACAGTCCATTTTTATTTAGTTAATATTAAATAAACGTTAATTTTAACGATTTACCAGTTAAGACGTTGGACGTTTAACCGTTTTTGTTAAAAATCGGGTGTAGGACCCATTCTCAAATCACTCGGAAGGTTGATTGCTTTGCGGACGTGTGAATAGGTTCCTACACGTCATGAAGTAAACCCTTCTAATGGTGTATAAGACGAAGTAAACAAACAAAAGAAGGTGTAGAAAAATGGTCTATTATTTTTTACTTCTGTCTTTAGTAATTGTGTAATTTGTAAGATCCCTTGAAGGACAGTCACAAAATTACTGACGACATCCCTAATGTTACAGAAACGAATCGGGAGTGTCATGCCCTTATGTGTGGTTTTCCTGTATAACAGGAAATCCGAACTCATGGAACTTAACTAGACTTATATTTTAAACATTTTCGTTATAACGAAATTACCTTAATTTGTATGTGACGAATTTATAACTATTTTATCAAGTCGATTTCTATTAGACGTTTTATACCACGAATCTTATAAATAAACTGAACGGTTAATATAGTTTGACAGGTTTCTAATGAAACATAGTTTTCGAGTTTTTATGAGCACAACTAGAACAAAAGAAACTTTCGTCTTTATAAAATTTTCTTTTAAGTATGTGTAGAATTTCAACTGGAATTTTTATAAAGAATATTATTCCATAAAAAGACTTATTTATGTCCATAATCTCCTCCCTTCCTACATATATCCTCACTTTGATCGAATGAACTATAGAAAAGGTGCTGATTGTATAAAAACCGTAATATGTGTATGTATAATACCTGTCCGACCGTATATACTCCGAATACATACACTCTTATAAAGTTATCACTTTTGACACACTTATACTATTAGTCAATAGTTCACAATATACTCCAATCTTTCAATCACAATTGAATCTTGTTTCGATCATTTAGACTTTCCTCTCCATTTTAACCTTGGGTTTCAAATCCTAAGACTTGAACCATAGGAGTGAGAAACACAAACAATGTTTTTTTAAAGTTTGAAGTAATTTTTTATCTCCTTTAGAACGTTTACTTGAGGTACGGGTAGTGAGTTAAAGTTGTTCGTAGTCCTATAAACGGGGTAAAATTTTTAGATAGTGAAAAAAAAAGAAACACTTCATTACGTTTAGATTGATAACTATAGTATAGTAAAGTGGAGGTTTAATGTAGACATACGTAAAATAAAAGTTTTTATAACCTGTACAAAATTGGATTCTTATTCAGGTAAAAATAGGGAGTTGTTTTTAACTACTGTAAACTTCGTAACATATAGACCAGGGATTAAGTTAAAGGGACTATCGAAGTCTTAATAAAAAAATCACCTAAACTTAGTTATAGGTTAGGTGTGTAACGTAAACAAACGATACAAAGGACAAAGAAATTACGTCTTGTTGAGGGAGTACAAAAGAAGATAAGTCAAGTCAAGTCAGCGAGTCAACACGAGAAACGTTGGGGTACTTAGTGTCGTACGGTCCGGAGGGACAGATAGTGGTTGAGGACCTCAAATGGGTTTGAGTACAGGTAACTCAACTACTACGGTAGGTCGGTAGAGTAGGAGACAGTAGGGTAAGAAGAGGACGGGGGTTAGGGAGGGTCGTAGTCCCAGAAAAGGTCACTCAGTTGAGAAACGTACTCCACCGGTTTCATAACCTCAAAGTCGAAATCGTAGTCAGGAAGGTTACTTGTGGGTCCTGACTAGAGGAAATCCTACCTGACCAACCTAGAGGAACGTCAGGTTAACTGAATAACCTCTTTAGTCTAATCAACAAGATATCGTACAAGTTGTAAGACCTAAACATATAACTTAAGTAAAATACAGTAAATTCAACAAAAAGATAAAAGAGTATAACGGACATTTAGACTATCTTTAACTTGGCAATTCTTTTGTTATGAAGGATCCACCAGGGTATATTACGTAATCTTGGATGTTCGGATCTTCTTTCCTACAGTAGAAGAAACGTTCGTAATGTATAATGGAAGGAAATGGGATGAGATATTTGAAATAGAGATCCTTGTTAACAATCGTGTTTCCGATTCGTTTCAGGTTCTACACGTTACCTAACAAAACAAAACCCCCCGTTTTTAGTAATCTTTAGTCATCATTTACCTTCAAACGATGACGACGATTCAGTGAAGTCAGTACAGACTGAGACACGCTGGGGTATCTGCCGTCGGGTGGTCCGAGGGGCAGGGACCCTAAGAGGTCCGTTCTTGTGACCTCACCCAACGGTAAAGGAAGAGGTTACGTACTTTCACTCTTCACTTTCACTTCAGCGAATCAGCACAGACTGGGAGTCGCTGGGGTACCTGACGTCGGAAGGTCCGAGGAGACAGGTACCCTAAAAGGTCCGTTCTCATGACCTCACCCCACGGTGACGGAAGAGGTTTTACCTTCAAATCACGGTTGGATAAATGAGATACTAAAGTGGTTTATCATGTTTAGTTTAGACTATAAGTTAACGGTGTCTCTGGATTATCTGTCAGACTTGCTACTTCAGGGACCTCCTCTGAAACCGTCTTACTGTTCTCTCCTATGACGAGTCGTCCTTCTATTCGACTCATACTGTGTATGTGTGACCTCTGACGTCACACCTAAACGATAAAAGAAGGGTCCTTTATCAACGGAGTCAGTGTCACACTTTTCTCATCTTCTACATTCTAATTTTTTGTTTTTTTTTACTTCGTATCCCTTATTCCGTCTTTCTATAAACGAGGTATCATAACAGTGTGTACGTAAACGTGTGTGTGTCAAAAACAGTATGTCTTTTTCTGTCAAACTGAAACCTGTCTCAACTTCCCAAATGAAACCTCAGTAGTTTGGTTTACTCCACTGAGATCACCCTATTTGTTTTCTCTGCGTCTACACACTATAAATATTCTGACTGTCTTTAAACATCTTTCTTCTTTCTTGAACTTCAGGTAGGAAACCGAGAAATAAAACTAACGATTGAATAAGGTGTCCTTATACAGGAAAAGGATTGAGTCTTGTTCACAGGTTCTTAGTTTCTTAGTTCCGTGTTAGTTCCGTGTAAAACAGGGTTAAGTCCTCAATTTTACACAAATCACCAAGTCTTTATACAATGTAACTGAGAACCCTCTTTGGAACTATTCTTCTTTAGGAACAAGAACCGTGGGGATGACTCAAAAAAAAAAAAAGGAAGAATTGAAATGTCTTCATATCAACTAAATGTTACAACACAATTAAAGACGACATGTCGTTTTACTAAGTCAATGTGTATACGTATATATACATAAGAAAAAGTATAAGAAAAGGTAAAACCGTGTGGAAATAGTTTCATAAACACTAGAACGAAAATCAAAGTTCATACTGTAATTAAATTCGGTCCATCCATGTAACGATTTACATGACTTTAAATCGGTCAGTGACGTCCGTTAAACAACAATAAATGAAAAGTCTCAACAAACATTCGTCTTTACACTTCATTTGACTCGCCAACGACGACGACGATTCAGTGAAGTCAGCAGACTGAGACACGCTTGGGTATCTGCCGTCGGGTGGTCCGAGGGGGCAGGGACCCTAAGAGATCCGTTCTTGTGACCTCACTTAACGGTAAAGGAAGAGGTTTCGTACTTTTACTTTTCACTTTCACTTCAGCGAGTCAGCACAGACTGAGAAGTGCTGGGATACCTGACGTCGGATGGTCCGAGGAGGAAGGTGCCCTAAAAGGTCCGTTCTCATGACCTTACCCAACGGTAACTTGAATTTTCTGTTTCTTAAGTAAACACACTCGACGGTATTGTTTCATTGTGTTTGACTTACCGAAGTCGTTGTTTACACATGTCTCTGATCTTCCGTCTCCGGTTCCACAGTCGTCCCAACTAAGGAAGACTCCCGAATCCCCCCGCTTAGACAATCTACGAACAGGTCCACGTATACCACCGAACGACCAACAAGACGACAACTTTGTAGTGGGATGATAGACCGGATTAAAAGTGTACTACAAGAGGACACCCACAAACCCAGGTTTAGACAGAAAAGTATTCCTGTGCTCATTTTAATCTAATCCCCGGAAAGGATGATAACGCAGGAATGTTAAATTGACACATGTAGACGTTGGTTAATATTGATTAACTTTGTTCCTGGTATAAAGACTTATTTCATTATAAGACTCATGACCCCTATCCTGAAGTTGAATACTTAATAACCCCCTCCTGTGTAAAGTTCGGTATTGTAGGTTATATAGTATCTGAATTTACTATTTTACAAACTTAAAGAGTTGGAGTCAAAATGACTATGTAACCTAGACGACTAAGAAACAACCCACCACCATATCTGACAGGAGATGTGATATCTTACATAGTAGGACGTGGAGATGGTTGATTTCTAGTCATCGTGGAGTTGGGGGTCAGTGCCGTTAGTTTTTACAGAAGTCTATAATGGTTCTTAGGGGACCCTACCTCCCTATCGGACTCGACTCTTGGGTGACTTACTAATCTATCGAAAATTCAATAAAGATATATAGACGTCTAGATTTTTAATAGTACTGAGTCTTTGTTCAATCGAGAGTAATAAGGGGAATCGTTATCATTAATTTCTTCTCAATTGAACAAAAAGTTTCACCATTCAAACATAAAAATTATTCCATTAATGAAATATAGATCTATTTTTTATAAAAAAGAGATTTTACGTAAAGAGATAAAAGAGTAGACATAGAGAGACGTAAAAATAAAACTAGAATATTTTTACTTAACTTTTACTTCACTACATATCCGTTACCTTCCTTAACACAATTGTCCCCTTTTACTTCGTTGTATATGAAGACTAGATGTATTTTATTTTATCTATTTAACGTACGCACACACACATACACACACACACATACACATTCCCATATGAATCTACCCGGTCGGTTTGTTAACCGTATTTTTAAACCAAAATAGTAGTTCACTCAGTTCTCTCCATCTTAGTATGTGAATAAACCCATAATATTGATACAAAACCGTACCTAACAAAATAAATTTTTTTACTTGTCAGTAATATCTAGTTAAAAGTCTTTATCCGTTATGTCAACTAGCACAATTTTGAAGAATTATATCGGGAGATTTTTGACCTCTGAGTTTATCTCTTAGGGACGTACGTATATTAATTATATTACGAAGTTTTTTATCCGGATTTATTTAAAACAACTAAACTTTCTTTTTTTAGGAATAAGGAACGTGTAAACAATAACTTTGTAAAAATCACATAGAAAATCATTTAGAACTATTTTACTCTTGTTATAATGAAGGAACGGAACTTTTATATGTTTCTTTCTTCTTTTTATCTGTAGGAAACCAGTTTGTCAGAGTTATAGAGAATGGGTTTACTGAGAGATTGTTCCTTATATTGTTTAAATCTACTCAACTCGTTTAGAAAATGAGAAATCCAAAGATAAAACATTTTATTATTGTCACTTTACCGGTTTTCAAATTATTATCCACAATCTCGTTATAGTGGGGGACGGGGCTAAAAAGAAAACCTTATTTGTAACTTGGGGTACTGTACGAGGATCTGTAAATAAACCTTGTCTTCAGTTTTTGTCACAGACTACCTGACATGAACAGACGACCATACAAAATGACTTCGTCTGTGAAAGGAAAAGAAACCAAATTTAAGTAATTTTCTTTATCTTAGTGGGACCTCTTCCTTTGCCGTTGGGCGAGGTCATAAGAACGGACCTCTTAGGGTACCTGTCTCCTCGGACCACCCACTGTCAGGTACCCCAGCGTTTCTCAACCTGTGTTGACTTCGTTGACTGACCAAACTATAGGAACGACAGGTTCCCTGAGAGTTCTCAGAAGAGGTCGTGGCGTTAAGTTTTCGTAGTCAATAAACCCCGTACCAGGTTGAGAATGTAGGTATGTGCTGATGACCTTTGTGGTGTCTAAACTGATGTCGTTCTACATCGGTTTAAAACGACATCGTTTTACTACAGTCTTTTACTACAGAGAAGAAAAATTATACGATTGATCCGAACAGTATCGAAAGGAGGGTTCCTCGTTCGTAGAAAATTAAAGTACCGTCGTCAGTAACAGACGTCACTAAAACCTCGGGTTCTTTTATTTTATACAGTGACAAAGGTGAAAAATAGGTAAATTAACGGTACTTCACTACCCTGGTCTAAGGTACTAGAAACAAAAAACTCACAACTCAAAATTCGGTCGAAAAAGTGAGATAAGAAAGTGAGAGTAGTTCTCCAAGAAATCGAGGAGAAGTGAAAAACGGTAATCTCACCATAGTAGACGTATGGACTCCAAAACTATAAAGAGGCCCGTTAGAACCAAGGTCAAACACTAAGTAGGTCGGACCGTAAAACGTACTATATGAGACATATATTCAATTTATTCGTCCCACTGTTATATGTCGGAACTACATGTGGAAAGGGTTAAAACTCGGTCATGTAACAAGGTGTAGACCAAGATTGTCAACGAAGAAATGGGTGTATGTCCAAAGAGTCCTCTGTCCATTCCACCAGACAGAGTAAGTCTTAAATTGTGTCAAACAACACTAGGTGTTTCAGTTTCAAAATACATACATAAATAAGAATAGATCGAGCTAGGTAGTTAAAATACTGGGATTTCTGTAGTATTTGTGAACGGTAAAGTTGAATTTTGAACTTAGATACTTTAGTAAAATCAAATTTCTTTGTACATAGTCTTGTGAAGGTAAGTTTTAATACTGTTTTTATATTCCATAGTAGTACTTCCAGTTCTTAGACTTGGGTGTTCACAAAATAAAATAAGTATGTAAGTTGTTTTCAAAAACGGTGATTGACTGACCGTAACAATCTTCGTTTAATACAGAGAGTAGATTTGACTATGGAACTTGTAACGTTTGCTACGAAGAAAACGGTCGATTTTCTTCAGAATCACAATCAATTGGATAGGTTTGGAGTGAAAGGTAAAGATTTTATCTTTTTCATTAAAAACGAATAACGTATTCGAATACATTCATAAAATTTTTCTACTACATGAAACAAATTTTAATACAAACCGAATCATTCGTAATTAATTTACAATGGATAATAATAAGAACGATATTAATAAGATCATTGAGTGAGTGAGTAAGACATTTATTAGTAGTACAGAATATAAGGGTTGACTAAGTTTGTTTACTCCTCAGTAATTGAAATGAACATAGACGAATCCAAGTAGGTAAAGGTTTTTTATATTATCTATTGTAATTTATGATCACGTTGAGAAGAGTAACGACCGACCGAAACTGAGGACTGGGGTACCCTGTCGATTAAAGACGTCTGTAAAAACTAACAGTTCTGATCCCCATACACTATAAAATAGATCACCTATCTTCGGTTTTTATAAGAATTTATTAGAAGTCATGTGTCCTGTCTTGGGTATTGTTTCTTTATAGACCAGGTTTTATAATTATCACACCCTAAACTCTTTTGACGTAATCTCTCTATAAATGACTATATTGAATTTCTTAATGATAATACTTTCTCCCATTTTTCTTCATTAGTCTTTTTCCTCTATACAGATCTCTTTCAGGTTTACTGTCAGTGTTCGACAAAAATAAACATGATATATAAGAGTTTCTTCAAAAGTAACAGTTTACTTAACAAAAAGAAACCTAATATCTTCAATCTGATATCTGAAAGTTTTCATTCGAAAATCTTAGTCTTATTTAGATAGTAAAATTGTGGCCTGATTTGACGACTTTGGTTTTATTTAATTTAGGGGGTCACCTAGTGATCGGTACACACGGTCAGACGAAGATTTTAATTATGTACATTACAGTACGGAACTTTGGTCAAGGGTATGAAAAAGAGACCCTATATATTATGTAGTTAGAAATTTCCAGGGATCTGTAGATATTTTGGTTAAAAACACATTCTGAGTAGACAATCGTAATTGATAAATGTTTTTCTGATTTAACCAATAGTTTAAACGTTAGTCGTGGACCTACTTTTGAAGCATAATAATAAAAAAGTGCAAAACAGAGTGAAACAATTTATCCTTTGATTTTCGTCAGAGATCAAAAGTTCTGTCACCATCTTAGACACTTTTAGTCGGTCGGTAAAGAAGATCGGACGATAGCAAAAATCCTCTGTATTAACAAAAAACCCAGATTTCAAGAAAGTAAAGATAAAAAGGAGTTTCTGGACGTCGTTAAATATACGTTGAATTTTTTCACATAAAATAAACATCTACCTTCCGTTATATAAACCTCTGTAATCATCGGTTACTGGGGTTTTCGTTAGTCACTTTCTTTTCGTTGTCGAAAGTGTTGGACCCTTTTTCTCATGGTTTATTTTATTCCAATGTAGAGGAAAGAGTGTTTTCTCTTAGTACTCCGAGAATTTTCTCTAGTAAATATCGGAATAACAAGTATATTATACAATATCAAAAGAGAACAGAAAATGAAGTACGTAAAAAATGACTTGACCTCCTTCTTCGGTACACTATAGTACAAAGTATTACTATGATACAAGTCTTAGATGTGTGATCCAAAATAAGATTAAAACGATTAGTGAAGTAAACAAAGAGATATTATGACTTCATATGTAGACACACGTTCACAAACACACACACAGATTTGTAGAAACACTTTCAAAGGTAATTAAAAGATAAAATTAATAAAAGAATGTTATGGATCCTACGACTGGGTCTTCAAGTTTTGTATTCATTTTTTACACGAACTACGTTACGAATCGGGGTAACTAAAAAAAGTCCCGTATATGTTATCTTGTCGAAAGGTAAACTCAAATGCTTTTATTATTCTAAAGTCCACGGTAACTTATTAAAAACTTTTCCTCGATTCTTAGGGTCCTTTCTTCTAAAATTTTTTTCTCTCTGTTATAGTTTACTACTATTTCCCTATAAAATGATTGTAAAAATCCTCTTTGTCCTTCGACACACTTTAAATTCTCTCTAATTCTCTCAGGAACTACTATTGATGTTGGAGTGACCAAGTTTCTTTGATATTCTGTTTTGTATTCAAATAGTAATTCTATCTCAAGTTCATAATGTGTTTACGATATATATACCCTGTAAAACGAAGATAAACATTTATATTCTGTATAAAAGAGGATTTCAAGGTACTGACTATTGAGATTTACGAATTCAGACTTATCTTATAAGTACAAATTTTTATTTTTCCTTTACTTGTTTTAAATAATTAATTTATTCGGTGTTTTGATCCTATCACTTTCTCCTTTTATATTCTGACTTGTTAATTACAAGTTATACTTCGAACCACCCGGTTTCGCAAATTTTTAGTTATATATAGTAGTCCTTGGTTACTATTGTCTAGACACCTTTACTTGTTGTCTTTCTATTGACATCCGTAAACTGAGAGTTAAAATTTTATTATGTGAATTTCAAACGAAACACAAAAGACGTCTAAATAGGGTCCGGATTTTACTAACGAATGTCGACTGTCGAACGACCAGAGGATCACTAAAGTTATTAATAGAGATAACTCAATCGCATAACTAGACATCGACGTTCGGTAAAGTTTTAAGGGGAAAATAGGATGATCTCCATTATCTTAATTACTCGGAGAAACGGTTTGTATCGTCCTTGTAACCCATATGTTAATCCAGTGTTATACTTTGACTTTTTTATTTCGTTTAAATTTACTTTAAAAACTCGATTTTATTTAAATATATTCCGTTGAAAAAAGACAAATTAAACAATTCATAACTGTGGTATTGACCCGAAGGTACCACCGAGTCTGCCATTTCTTAAGTGGACGTCAAGTCCTCTGGACTAGTCCTAGGGACCTAGTCCTTCTAGGGAACTTCTTCCTTTACCGTTACGTGAGGTAAGAACGACCTTTTAAGGTACCTGTCTCCTCCTCGGACCATCCGAGTTCAGGTACCCCAGTGTTTCTCAGACCTTGTTGTCGTTGATTATCAAAGTGAAAGGAAAAGTCCGTACGACAATTTTGTCGTTGGTTTCTTTAGTCTAACTAACTAATAACGTAAAAGTCTGATAGGACACGACTCATCATTTCGTCGAGTTTATGTTCATTAAAACTCAATCTTTTTATGAATCATTAATTTTTTTTTAGTAGGTACCAACAATGTAAACACTATTCAAAGACTCAAGGTCAAGACGTAGTCGTACGGACTTTATTTTAGACCCCGAAACGAATGAAAGATCAACACCCCGAAACGAAGTCACAGGAACGGATATCTTACCCATATCCTAACATGAAAGAAGTCCTCTAAGAAGACTCCTCAGTTATTCTTTCGTCCAGTACCCCTTTCACCTGGTACCCTCTTCTACGGAAATATATCAGATATTCAAAGGTAGGGTTATCTGTTCACCAATCTACGGAGTTCCTTACCAAGGTTCACTTGAGTTTTTTTCATTATTATTAAAACCAACTCTTTCACATAACGGATAACAAGTTTTAGTGTTTACTTATCTTACTCTTATACAGGTTAGTGTCTAAAATTTTATAAAAAGGTCTCCGTAAGTGAAAATGAAACGTTTATTAATGTGTTTGAACCCCTATGTCTGATAAACTTTACCACTCTTTACTTCCTTTAATATTTTAAAAAAGTGAGGATATGTTTTTTCATATAAATGAACAAACTGACCCATGAAAATTAACAAATATTCTTCCTAAAAGTTTCGATAGATTATTATTTTCTGGATTTTGATATCCTATTTACCTCATTTGTCCGATTTATAAACTTCATCTATGATAATTCCTTTTTTAAGTTTTGATCTATAAAGAGCGATTCAATCATAAGGATTATCTGTATCCATAATAATGTTGGACACGGAATTCACAGGGTAAATGTCAATCTCTCTCGATATGGGAATCAAATTTCTTAGTACCAAAACTTCTCATCTCTCCAATGATGACCGATGACTGATGACAAGAAATTTTCATTTTTGTTAGTCTGACGATAAAGAAATGAAACTTACTAACGTCAAAAATTTTCATTCCATCCGTAGTCACTGACCTTTTTAACGTCTTAGTCACCGACCTTTTTTTAGTAAAAACTAGTTAAATAGTAGTGTTGTTAAACAAAAACTGAATGAGTAAACGTTGGTGGGACGGGGTTCTTTTTGTGTGAGTCAAATAAACGTCAGTTTAGCGTACGAAAGGTACTTCATCCTCAACTCGTCGACGTAAATAAGTTCTCGTTCCCGGGACACTCTCATCCAAAGGTCGTTTCTTTGCCACGACCGTCTCCTCCTGTGACGGAGGGTATCGATTCTCGAAGGTTGCGTTCGTGTCCTTTCCTTGACAGGTTGTCTCTCCGTTAAACTGACGACAAAGACGACTGATAGAGATTGTTGACGATCTATGCACGGCGACGACGACGACGATTCAGCGAAGTCAGCAGAGGCTGAAACACGCTGAGGTATCTCCCGTCGGGTGGTCCGAGGGGGCAGGGAACCTAAGAGGTCCGTTCTTGTCACCTCACCAACGGTAAAGGAAGAGGTCACCTACTTTCACTTTTCACTTTCACTTCAGACTCCTTTGTTTTGTTTTACTGTCTCGCGGATTTAATGAGGAACAGAGACCCTGACCCGGACTTTATGAGTTCCTTGTTGCACGAGTTGACGACTGTCTTCAGTCGACACGAGAAAGACAAACCCGTGTGTAGAATAAATATTTTGGTTGAATTCTTATTATTAAACCATATACTTTTATATATCCCTTCAGGTTCCCTTCCTTTTGGTCGGGGTTTGGGACTGTATAGGAGGAAACTTTATTTAAACGAATTTTTTTTAAAAAAAATTTCAGTTTAAATTACAATCTAAATATGATCAAAATTTTCATACGGTACAAATGTTGTTTAAATTTTATGTTTGATCCGTTATCTCTCTTCTGACCGATATTGTATTTTGTCATATGTACTGGATTTGTAAATTTGTCTCCGAATTCTAGTTACTTTTTTTATTTCTGACTTCTTGTTTATTATTAACTTTTCTGACAGTAACTATAGATGTATTCTTATTCTATGTTATTGTAAAATTTTTTTAGTAAGTGACATCTTTATAAAGTCTAAAATGTAATGACACTTGATCCGTTTAAAAATATATGAATCGATATAATCACCGATTTAAAAACTTTGGGTTACTATATTCTTTTCTTTTTAGTCGAAGGACGGGGGGTGGGTGTTACCAACGGAAAATGTCTTTTTTCAGATTAATAGATTAAAGGGAAATATAAGATTTATAGATTTCTGTTCCAGTTTTTTACGTTTCAAAATTTTCTATTACTGACATCTTGTTCTTGATATCGGTTTAAAATCAAGGATGTTATACTCTAAACCGTTTGAGATCGAACCCATGGTTTGAACTAGGTGGTGAACACATTTATTTTAAAATGATATCAGTACAGGTAAGTAAATGTACAACGTATACCAACGAAGGTCTAATACATGCTCATTGACGTCACCTCTAACATAACAGACGTTTAAATTTAAAAATGTCACCATTTATAATCCATAAAGGATAGACCAAAAATGTGTTTTTAAAACGGTTAGGGACTATGTTTTAAACGATTGGAGACTAGTTTTCTCATATATTTTTAAGTCTTCCTAATGGAGTATAAATAAAAAGGATACTTCTATAATATGTTTTATTTAAACCCCTTTTGGGACATTTTGTGTTTCATATTTATTGACACTACAATAATACTTTAGACAAATGTACATTTTGAAAAGACCTTGTCTCCTCCGATTGTCATATTATGTATCAATAATAACATTCGTTAACTCTATTACACACACTTTTACGAAACTTTGGACCTTGTTCGATTTGTCTAATTAATTTAATAGTAATCCGTGTTCTGGTAATTAACCTCTTTCTCGAACAAGTCTTATATGATTGTATGTTAAAACAGCAATTTAGTATCTCGTCCGTACCAATTAAAATGGAAAGGAATGATCATTATTGTACTTAGAACCAGACCGACAAAACTAAAGTTTCTTAACCCTTGGTCGGTTCAATCAGGGTACCAAGAATAGGACCGACGTGTAATGTCAGTGGGCCTCTCGGAAGTTTGTTTTATGGTTCACGACCAGGGTATAGGGTCTGATAATTTAATCTTGGAGACAACTAAAAGTTTTTGAGTGGTTTGTGAAGATTATACGTCGGTCCAAGTTCTTCGTACTTGACAACTTTATTTATATATTTATTTTCCTTGACCAAAAATCCCAGCTATACCTTGCTTCTCCGTTTAAAGTACCCTTCGATTCGGATTTTAAGTATTATCGAGTCCCTAAGTACCTTGAAACTTAATTCTTTCAAGGGTGTTCTTATTTGTCCCTGTCTTTACACTGAGTCAGGGTAAAGAGAACAGTTGATAAGAAGTCAAAGATAAGAGGGTATTTAAAGACCAGTCATCAAACCTCAAGAGTACCTGGAGACCACAGTTAAGGTTAAATACCGTTTTAATGTTATTAGAAAATAAAAGGATATGGATTAAAGAAGTAAATTTTTTTAAGTTAGATTGGTTGGTTTTTTGGGAGTTCCACTCTATCGAAAAGAATGACAAAAATAAAGTACCGTCTAAATCAATGACCCGTAAGAAAAATTAGTAGACAGAAACCAGTACATCGGTCACAAAGACCGACTTCCCCCTATTTAATTTCTCACACTCACGGTCGGTTGTCCGTGTGCTTTCCACGCCTTGTGGTAATCAATGGTCCCTTTACCTTTAGTTTTAGTGTGACTCTATATTGTAATGAAGACAATCTTACTGATAACAGTTTCTCTGTTTTTTATTGTTCACGACCCACTCCTATACCTCCTTTATTTTGAGGACACGTGAGTTTTTTAATTTCTATGTCGATGGTATACTAGGTCGTTAAGATGAAGACTTATAAATAAGTTTCCTTTACTTTTGTCTTTCTTTATGAGGATACGAGTGAAGTCGTAATAAATGTTGTCGAATACGTAAATTCGTTGGATACCGTAAGTCAACTACTTGTCTACTTATTTATTAAATACTTATTTAAATTCCTTTTTAAATACATTTATATATGTCACCCTATAATGAGTCACAATTTTTCTTCCTTTAAACGTTTTTATAACTACCTGGAACTCCCGTAATTCGTTTCACTTTATTACGTCTGTCTTTATCTGTTTATAACATACTAGAACGTATATACACCCGAAGGGTCCACCTAGTCACCAATTTCTGTCCCCAAACCTTCTATGGGACCTCCTCCCGTACCGTTGGGTGAGGTCATGAAAACAGATCTCTTAAAGTACTTGTCTCCCCGGACCACTTGATGTCAGGTACCCCAACGTTTCTCAGTCTGTGCTGATTTCGCCGACTCGTGTGTGCGTGAGAATATCCATCTCAGATTTTTTGATTGGTTTTTTGTTTGAGTGTCTTTACTTTTTGTCTAACCAACACGGTCTCTATCCACCCGTTTTGGCCATTTCCAGCACTTTTCCATCTTTGATCAATATTTATTTATATAGGGTATTTACATTATATTACGTACAATTGGTATCCATTACTGACATACCATGTATACCTTCAACGATTGTCATTTCGAATTTTCAAGAGTAGTATTCTTTTTTTACATTGACACATCACTACCTACAATTGATCTGAATAACACTAGTAAAACATTTTACATGTCTAAAGTTCAGTAATATAATGTGTAAACTTTAATTATTTTATAATACACAGTCGATATAGAGTTAATTTCTTTTTCTTTTTTTTTGACGATCCCGGTCTGACTTTGGTCAATCAGTGTATGTCGATCACAGGTGGTGCCGAAAGGAGTGAATCATAAAAGAAAGGGGATAGAAATGAAGAAAGTAAATAAGAAGAGAAGAGAGATTTTGTTTCATTTTATGAGATATTGGTAGGAATATAAAGATTACATAAAGTTGACCGTAACCTTATAAGTCGAAAGAACCAACTTTGTATATAATGATACACGTACGTACACACACACGATTTGCCGAAGGTCAGGTTGACAAACATTAGGAGACTTTACGTGTGACGGTCCAAGGAGACAGGTACTCCAAGAAATCCGTTCTGATGACCTCACCCGTCGGTAAAGGAAGAGGTCCCCTAGAACTACTGAATCCCTAGATTGGGCAGAGAGAGTACAGAGGACACAACCGTCCATCCAAGAAACGGTGATTACGGTGGACTTATATGGTCGGTGATTACTTTTAATCTCGTTTCGATCTAAAAAAAAAAAAAAAAACCAAGAGGTGTAATCTGTATACTGGTTTTTTCAGTACAAATCTATTAAAAACTTCTCCTAACAACAATAGTTAGGTCATATCCATTATGACTTGACAATAATCATCAAGGTAAAAGATTCGTTGAAAATATTTAAAGATGTAATGAATCGGATCAATTTTCGACAGCAAAAAAAATTTTTTTGTTTGAGAAAGAAAAGGGTGATTTGAAACAGTCAGAAGAAAAATAGACGATTCGAACCGTTACCAAAAGACTTTGACGTTAATTTAAATAAGAAAATATGTCCCAATAAATCGTAAGAACTTAGTTCTCTTTATCTGTTAGTGGTATTTTGTTACATGAATTTTGTTTATATAGCACAACTAGAGTAACAAAAAAAATTAAAGGGAGTGTTTATAGAACCCTACACCTTCCCATAAAAAGAAAGACACTATTTGGAAATAGAACAGTGTGACCTATTATTAAGGAAATCATCTCAACAGATTTATAGGAGTTCAGAAAAAGAAAAAAAGTGAACCCATCGAAGTCGTGAATCTATAATCTTATTTTATCACTCTTTGATTTATATTACCGAATACAAAACCGTTCCCTAGTTGTGTTCGAGACATTCACTCCACGGTCAAGGAGTCAGTAGTAAACTTTGTGTAAAGTATCCGGACTCGTCGTATTAAACAAATCTTAGTTCAGTCCCCATTCTCTGAGTTATTAAAACAAAAGAAAAGTTTACTCAATATACCTTAGAAAATTTAGACTTGTTGTGAGATGAAAATAGCCGTACAAGATGTGGTTCACTAATTAGGAATGTGTCCCGTCAAGTCATCCGGTAGTATTTTCCACTATATAAAAAGGAGTCACTAGACATGGACAGAAAAAAACCCTCCTCACTTTGTCATTTCGTTTTTTGTAAAACAAGTGTAGACGTTCAGCGAAAAATATAATTTACACAGAAAAAGACAGAGTACTAGAAGATAATATGTGACTTAGTATAACGGTCAAGAAGAGTTCTTGGGATTGGAATATAAAAGTTAACTTACACCTTTTCCGTAGAGTTCCTTATAGTGTCAGTTTCAGTATGAGAAGTAAAACAAACAAAACAAAAGAAACACTCTCCGTTCCATCTTACTTCCACTTTTCGTCTCCGACCGTTTGACATCGGGTGCCTGGGTTATACCGGGAGACAAACACATACCGGGAACTTCATTCTCACAAAAGATGTCTATTTGTAAACGTTAGATACTATACTATCCCTTGTGACCTTAGTCAAATAGACCTTTCGTAGAACCAAACCGATTTAATGGAACCCGATCAATACGTTAGAGGGATACGAAATTGATGAAGTGTCGAGTATACGAATCTTTATTTTTCCTTATTTTCATTTTTTGGATGTTTCTGTATACGAATATACTATTAACGTCAAAAGTCACCTTTTTAGTGTTTATTGAAAAAGAAAAAGAGTGTACTAAAAAACCTATGTCCTGTAAACGTTTTCAATGACGCCATTTATCTATTAACAAAATGTTATGTTTTTATGACACCTTTAATAATTCGTCATTTACCCTTTTAAAGTATAGTTTACAGGAACCTCTTTTACCTAGTCGTAGTTTAAAAAAAGAACCCTTTTTTCTAAATCCACTTATACATAAACTTTAAAATTTTTATAATTTCGTTGAATCGACATATATAAGAATAAACATAGTTTTTATAAGTTTTGAAAACCCTTTTGTTTTGTATGTTTGTATCCCAATATGTTCTGTTTAAATTGTTAATGAAATTCAAATGTCATTTTATACATTTCAGTAAGTTACTTTATTTGTGATAATTTTTTCGATTTGTAGAGATCTAGCTCAAACAAATACTAAGTTTAAACCGAAGACGGTAAATTGTCGGGAATGGAACCCATGAACATTAAAAAATTTAAAAAAAAATCAAAAAATAAAAAAATTAAAATTTTAGGAATTAAGAATGTACGCAAGGGTTTGTACTTGGGGGGAAGGTGGAGGGAGGGGTATTGTAGAGACACCCAGTAGGGGTACGTGGTCGGGGTTCGTACGACATAGGACACAGTCTGTATCTGACCGCTAAGTTAAGAATGTACTATCATATGTACAATCTTACGGTAAGAGGGTTTAGTAGGGTGGGAGAGGGAGAGGGAGACTCAGGTTTTCAGGCAATATGTGTAGACACAGAAAAAAGGACAGAACGTATATCCCAGTAGTAACGGCAGAAAGATTTAAGGTATATATACACAATCATATGACATAACCCATGAACATTAAATATAAAGAAAGAAAAAAAAGTTTTATTTCCTTTTATGTCATAAAAGAATTATCCCTACAAACTTACGATTCATTCTATATAGTACTTTTCTGAAATCGTGTTGGGGATCTTACGTTTTACGAATTAACAGTAAGTTTAGGTTAAATATATTTCCATAATAAAGATACACATACAGAAACAAATAGTTCATACTTTATCTTTGTCATCGTTTAGTCTTTCAATTTAGTGATTCTTTGTTTCTTAACAAATGATATAAAGAATAATAATATTCGTATAGTGTACCTCAGTTTTTATAGTTGAGTTCAGGATCGAAACGGTGAAAGAATTAAATATTGAAACCTCTACTGTAATCTAAAGAAAGTTCGAATCAAAGAAATATAGATATCTTAGTCATGTATAGTCAACAGAAGAATAAAGCGTTACAGTCACTTTTCGTTTAACCTATTCCGTCATAGGAAATTTAATGTCTATCATCATTGTTAAATTTAACGAACCGTTTAGAATTTTAACGGTTTATGAACGGTTCAGAATTTTAATTCAAACATAACGATTATTAAAATTTAGGTCCCACAATTCGAACGAGAGTAGACAAGGAATTAAATGGGATCGGATGGTCATAGACTTTTTTCACCAGAAGTTTTAGTCTTATTATTTGGACGACTCTAAGACTCTCGGTTTTACAATTAATAAAGAACTGAATTACACTACGTCTTCGAAAGTTTCACTCTAGTGACGACGAAATCCGAACGTGTAACGTAGTCAGACTTCTATACACTGTTTGTAAGATCAAGGAGGTCATTCTCTCAAGTCGTACCCTCGGTCTGCTTATACTGATTGGACGAAACAGAGGTCTTTACGATAAAGGGTCCAATCATATTTTATAGTATAAGAATATATATAGTTTGGTTAAGAGTTTACACTAAAAGGTAATAGGAGATAAGACTTACTAGATGGAGTGTTGAAGTTCGTTGATTTAACATACTTAGACACTAAGTAATTACACTTGTTAGTACTCAATTAACTTGATCGAGAGAAAGAGACACATATATATATATATATATATATGTATATATATATATATATGTGTACGTGTGTATATATATAGGTTTGATCAGTGAGACAAAAGTGGTAACGGTCTACTTATGCAACTTGGGATCGACTGAAAGTTTCAGTAGGTGTGTCATGAATTATTAATTATTGACAATTACTAGGTTAATTTGTTTTATAAAATACCTCCAAGAAACTCTTACACATTTCGTGTTCACTGGTATATTTCGTACCACATTGCTTTCATCGATTACAAGACCCTATACGGATACTTTCTATACACTTCCCTTATCTTTTCATTCTCCCTCAGGTTGTGTAACCAAAAGTAACCAGTTGAGACTGAACTTAATTGGAAACTTTTGGAGAGAAGAAAAGGACGTATTTAAGACGTATAAATGTAACAACCTGTTTGGAGGTTAGACCATTTAAAGACAAACGTCATTGAAGTTCTAGGTTTGTTTTATCTTTGTAGTCATAAACGTTAAATAAAATCGAAGATTTGGCCTAATTAGCTTCTCGTATACCGTTACTCTTTTCGTCTATTCTTAAAGAGGAAATTTTTACGATCTTGGGATGTATTATCATCTTAAAGTCAAAGACGTCTTTTTACTATTCTGTTTAGACTTCCCTTGATTATGTACGTTGAAGCACATAGTTAAATTTCGATTATTATTAAAATTAGTCACAAATTTACTGCTCATTGGACTAGACCATTAATAAAGGTCAAAAGATTGAACTGTTTCGAGAGAGACGTTTTACTGGGTCAAGAAGACGGATGAGTTATACGTATCACTAATATGACTATGAAATTTTTGGTCCCCAACACCGTCTGAGTTTATTAAGTCCTTAAGTAAACGGGAGAGAGAGAAAGAGCGGTTGTGTCGTATAAGAATCTAGAAAGTACTACGGAATAAGAGCGGAAGTTATTTCACGACGACCCTGTCCACCGAATCTCAAGAGGTTTCGAATTAGTATGAAGTTGTAAGACATTACAACCGTGTTCTATATTGTGAGACGTCGTGTCTGCGTCCTTCAATCTCCATCCGGAATTAACAACAGTCACGTTTAAAATCCCGAACTTGTAAGAAGACTATTAATAAGAAGTCATAAAACGAGGGGAACAGGAAAAATACCATCGTATTGGATGACCAGTAACGACACAAGTATGAAATTTAATACCATTCCAGAGGTTTCTGAACAAAATGTAGACAACTCAAGTAAGATAAATCTTATTTCATTACGACGGAGGAATCGGACACATAAACGATTGGTACCTCAGAAATATATTAAACGAAGATACAAAAGTGTTTTAATGTACATGTTATTGATTGGACTTTCTTTAAATCTTGTCTTTTTACACACGAAAAACCACTATTAACACAAGACTTGTCTTCTAGATACACGTCAGAAAAGATTTAATACGAGAAAAAAGGGACTTTCAGAACTTTTCTACGTTAACTTGTTGTTCCCGTTTACGGTAAGTTCAAGTTTTAGTTTCCTTAAGTTAAATATTATAGACTTTAAAGTTATTGAAACTTTCAACAAGTAATTAAAACCAGTTTTAATTTAACTCGTCTAAAAACTTTGTAAGGTAAAGTTCAGTTTAAAGGTAGAGGTTCGAAAGGTAAAGGTTTTACAGTTTACGAATAATATCATTTGATGTTTAAGACTTAAACATCGTTCAAATTAGGAAAACGTAACACAAAAAGGATTAAGTTAGTCGAGACAAGACATCAATACTCTTCAGATGGTGTACGGTGATTTTATTTCTAATAGGTACCAGACCTAATAATAAAAACACTTCCTCTGTTTCCAATAAACCCTTTATCTAATTTTTCATTTTCATACTCATCTTCCTTTCTAAGTCAGTACACATGCACGTACATACACACACATATGAAAGTCGTACTGAAAATTCCTTCTAATATTAGACAAAGGAATTACATGAATACTTTACACCTTTTATTAAGTTTTCTTACGTAACCCTTTTTTTTCCAATTGTAAAAGTAGAGTTTTGTTTAAGTCCAAACCAAAAAAATTTTTTCCGAACCCTTTGAGATTAAAATAAGTCAGCATCAGGGTGGACTCCATTATAACGTATTCGAATTCTTTCTCTATTGACATTTTACTACACAACGTTGTCATACGGATACATAATAAATTTTGTCAGGAAGTCACTCGTTAGACTATTAACGGGGTAAATGACTTTTTATATATCACCTCTATTTCGTAACTTCCGATGTCTCCTTCGATCCCTTTCCATAGAGTTCTTAAATTAAATTTTCATCTAAAGTTTCAACTGTAAAAGAGGGAGTGACTCTTAAACTTCATTTAACACTGTCTTCTGTGTCTATATAAAGGAAACTTTCCGTGGACAGTTTTTATTAAAACGTCTTGTCGAGAGTCGGTGTAAGAAGTCCGGTCCCTTCATATACGTATGGAGTCTCCTATGGTAGAATAGAAGTTCGTTCCAATGGGAACCAGTGTGTCCGGTCTTTACTTAGTAAGACTCGCAAAGAGGGTGTTCTACTTTACCGTAGAATCTAAACGAACTACGACAAAGAAGTATAAGAGATTCCTTATATACTGGCATTTCAATAAGTCGAGAAACCTCTTTTAAAAATTGTATCTGTTTCCCTTGAAAACTTATAAGCTAGACTCGAAACCATAAAAAACCATGGAAGGAGGGGGTGGGAAACGGAAAGGACTAACTGTCTGAATTGGGTAAGAACCCCTTACATTTATAGTGGATGTAAGACTTCGGACAGACACGTTCCTGTAGATCAAGGATCTATCAGATCCTAGACTATTTAGAAATATTAATTACAACTAATTACAATGAATCGTGGACAACGTAAGAAGACAAAACAAGTCGTGAATAACTGAATCGTGGTTATTATTATCAATCGTAATTGTAAAATAACTTTTTTCGTAGTACTAAGGTTCATAGTGTTACTTATTAGACATAGTAAATAAAATTAAGAGTTCCTTCAGGAAAGTTCTTATAGGATAAGTTGTCCCTTGAATCAATAAAAGGATAACGATTAACCCAACATCTTGACGAAAAGATGTGTGTAGATGACCTGAATCTAGGTACTAAAAAAAGGTAGAAATATAATTACATGTCATTACATGGGTCTTCAAGGTCTTTATTTTCTGTGTCAGGAAGGAGAGTCTTTGACTGTATATCACTACTTTTAATTAAAACTTTTTATATAAAATTTTAGTTACATTTTAATTCAGTACGGAGTGAGAACGAACTAGTAAAAACTCCTAGAATTATAGAAGTCGTAGAGTTGAAAGGATATCTCTTACGATTCATGTACAAACAACTTATCTACTCATTTATAGTAACACACGTACGATTCAGTGAAATCAACACAGACTGAGAAACTCTGGGACATCCGACATCGGACGGTCCGAGGAGACAGGTAACCTAAGAGATCCGTTCTTGTGACCTCACCCAACGGAAAGAGAGGGAGTCCCCTAGAAGGGGTAGGTCCCTATCTTGGGTGTAGAGAATACAGAGGAACATAAACATCCGGCCAAGAAGTGGTGATCGTGGTGGACCCTTCGGTCATTTATGGTATACCATGATTTAGTGTAAAACATTGTTGACTCAAACTGTCTTATTGTAAGAGTTAATGTATTATACTTCGACGTTTATTACGACCTTTTAGGACCCCGACACCAAGTTCTATCGTATAAGTTATAGTTCTTCCCTCCATATTGTATCCTTGTTTTATAAACCGTCTCATTTGAGGACTAGGTTTCGATCCTCAGAGACAATTATAACGGTAAACTAAGAAGAGGGTAAATTATTGTTTTTCCTCAAATAAAGATTAAATGGGTAAAGTTAGTAAAAGTACCACAGTATTCGAGACTCGGAGGTAAAAATACAACTACTTTTTCTGTTTACTACGGTCGTAATACGTAAAACATATTTAATTTAGTATACACACTCTATGGTTAATGTCGAGGTCCATGAATCAAACACGAATTATCTACAAACCCAAAACACTTACCCTATATTATCTAGAAAGGATGTGTGATACCGTTACAGAGTCTATTTAGATCCTAAAACATTTATTCGAGGTGGAAAAGTATCACTTCTTTTCACTATATGACATCGAAAGAGAGAACCTAAGAAGTTCCGATTAACATTGTTGTAAGTAATCACTTTCCGTCTTCTTGTATCACCAATTCTTGAGTCTGTGACTCGATTTAAAGGAAAAAGTTTAGAACAGAAATAATTAATAATAAAACACTGGAAGTTTTACAATTCAAAAATACAAAGTCAGGTTGGTAGATATTTTCCTCCAGTGACCTAGACGGGTTTGACAACATAATTTACTTACCCCAAATCTTGTCATGACCGTACGTCACTTGTAGAATTTTTGTCTGACTACCCGTAGTGGAGACACCCGTCGTTTGACATCATCTAAGTACGAGACTTCAAGTTTAAGAGAATGAACCACACAAAATCTTGAGTTCTAAATTTCGTTTTATAACTTTGGTATCCCAGTGATTACCGATCCTTAGTCCTCGAATTGTCCTTTCGAGTCGTCAAAGGGAAACAACCTCGTAGATGACACTAATTTACGGTTGTGTTTTTTATTACCTTCTGAGAAGAACAGTAGCTCCTTGAACTATTCGTCTGTGGATGTGTACATTTATACATTTCTCCTTGTATTTATATAAAATTTTCATATTTGGGTGACTTCTAATCGTAAAATACTTTTTACTTGATTTCTGGTACTCTGTAAATCCAATTTAGAACTTCTTAATGATCATCAAGAGATTCTGTTCCAACTGATCATTACTTACGACCCGTCACTATACAGGTCTTGTTGACATACCGACTGTCCTACTTAATCGACAATTTAAGGTCGGGTACTAGACTAGACTAGTATTTGGATACTTATGATGGGACAAGATCACACACACGAATCAACGAGTTAGTACAGACTGAGAAACGTTTGGGGACCTGACATCGGGTGACCCGAAGAGATAGGCACCCTAAAATGTCCGTTCTTATGACCTCACCCAATGGTAAAAGAGAAGGTTCCATAGAAGGGGGCGGGTCCCTAAATTTGACACCAGATGACACAAAGGACGTAACGTCCTCCTAAGAAATGACGACTCGGTAAACCCTTCGGACGGTAACATTGACATTAAACCGTAATTATCTTAACTTTGATACAGGATTATACCCACGTAAAGATCGTGTTATTAGCCTTTATTTGTTTCACTTATAGACAGTCCTTCGTTAAACTTAAAATGTGGCACACACACGAGTCAGCGTGACCTCAGCTAACAGTAAAAGGAAGAGGTCCCTCTTCCTTTGTTTCTATTGCAAATTTAGTGACTGTCTTGAGTTCTTTTTTAGGACTTTTCATCTCTTTAAAGATTTACTATTTTACTTCTATTCTGTCCTGTCACCTTTACCGACTACTGGATTAACGAATAACGTTTAATCTTTTTTCATGATGATCACCCCAGCGTGTCTCAGCCTGTGCTGACTTCGCTGAATCGTCGTGGTCGTCGTCGTCGTCCATAATTTTAGACCGTGATTCCAATCCAAATACCGGGTCCTACACTAGACAGGACGTCTTCCAAGGCACTCGTGAACTCTTTTTCCACTTTAAGTAACAAAACCCCACTTTACAGGATATCTATAGTTAATCCAGATTGACCAGATAACATCGTAAATTTCAAACACAAAGAAAGAAAGAAAAAAAAAAAAAAAATTTCGAACACAAAGAAACAATTAAAAGACAAATCAACTAGACAGGTATCCACACTCATCCCATAATTTCAGAGGGTGATAATAACACAATAACAATTAAAGGGGAAAGTATGAACAATCGTAAACAGAATGTATAACTCCACGAGGATACAACCCACGTATATATAAATATTAACAATATAGAAGAAGAACCTAACTAGGAAATTAGTAATACATCACCGGAAGAAACCGAGAAAAGTGTCGGAAACAAAATTTCAGATAAAATGACCTATACTCATAACGATGAGGACGAAAGAAAACCAGAGATAAAAACACCTTATAGAAAAAGGTCGGGAAGTGAAAGTCAGACATACACAGGAACAAAACTCCACCCAGAGAACATCCGTCGTATATATCCCTAGAACAAAAATATAGGTAAGTCGGTCAGAAAGGGAAAACCAACCCCGTAAGTTGGGTAAATGTAAATTCCATTAAGAACTATTCATACTAGGGCAACGGTAAATGAAACAACAAAACCCAAGTCCAAGTATACGGGAAAAACGCAAAGGACAGATCTCTTATAGGAAATCGTAAACAACCTCCCGACCAAACCACCACGACTTAAGAGAGTCGAAAACGAACAGACCTTTCGAAAACTAAAGAGGAAGTATAAACTTACTCTAGAAACGACCCATGTCATTAGACCCTTGGGAGAATGTGACAAGCACCCTTACGTTTGAACATGTCGGTGATACCTCTTGTTACACCTCTAAGGAATTTTTTAACGTTTATCTTGACGGAATACTGGGTCGTTAGGATGACGATTCGTATCCTTTGTCTCCTTTGGTCTTAACTTCCTCTGTGTACATGGGGTTACAAGTAACGTCGTGACAAATATTATCGGTCCTGTACCTTTGTTGGATCTACAGGTAGTCGTCTGCTTACCTATTCTTTCGACACCATGTATATGTGTTATCTCATAATGAGTCGGTAATTTTTCTTATGTAAACTTAGTCAAGATTACTCCACCTACTTTGACCTCGACTAATATGTCTCACTTCATTCGGTCTTTCTTTTTGTGGTTATGTCATATGATTGTGTATATATACCTTAAATCTTTCTACCATTACTATTGGGAGATACACTCTGTCTTTTTCTCTGTGTCTACACATCTTACCTGAAAATCTGAGACACCCTCTCCCTCTCCCACTCTACTAAACCCTCTTACCGTAACTTTGTATATATGATAGTACATTCTTTACTTAACGGTCAGATACAAGTTATATCCTATGTTCTACGAACCCCGACCACGTGCCCCTACTAGGTCTATCTACTATACCCCACCCTCCACCCTCCCCCCAAGTCCTAACCTTTGAGTACATGTGGGTACCGACTGACTACAGTTACATACCGTTTTGGTTGTGTTGTAACATTTCATTTTTATTTATTTATTTATTATTGTATTTTCTAATTTTTTATATAAGTACGATTTATACTTTATTCCTGTTCTTTATATTTCTCCAGAACAAAGTAAAAACAACCCCAAAAATAAACACAAAAAACAAATCTCTATGTCTACAATCAACATATTTTACACAACACCTTTATTCTCATGTGTAAAGTATAAAAAATCATATATATATTAAAGGACGAAGAATTTCTTAGGACAGAGATTTTACCTTTTTTCTTGTAAACGGTTGGTCTTTGCCCCACCGATAAAAGAAGACTAAGGGTTACGAAGTCAAAAAACGAACAAATAAAAAAACTTAACTCACATTAAGTATATGATATTACAGTGGTACAATTTCACATACTAAGTCACCCAAAATCATATTAGTGTCAGTACATTAGTAGTGATAGGTTAAAGTCTTGTAAAAGTAGTGAGACTTTTCTTTAGAGTTGGGATAATCGTAAGTAAGGAGTAAGGGGAGTAGAGGGTCCGGAACCCTTGGTAATTAGATGAAAGGTAGAAGTGCTTAGACGGATAAGACTCGTATGTATATCCACTTTAGTTTGTTAGACACTTTAAAACATAGACGGAAGAAAGTAAGAGTACCAGGACGTAAAATATCGTACGTGGACATACAGTAAAGAAAAATACGTCTTATTATAAGGTTACATACTCGAATGATGTAACACAAAAGGCAATAAACTAACCTGAAAACCCAACAAAGGTGAAAACCAATAATACTTAATTATGACGATAATTGTATAGACATATACTAAACTACCTATATAAAAGTTTACAAGACTTCACATACATGGATTCTCACATAAACAACTTAGGATACCATTTATATGAATTGAAAAACTCCTGTTCCGTTGACAAAAGGTGTCACCGACGTGGTAAAACGTAACGGTTGTCGTTACATAGTTCCCAGGTTGAAGAGGTGTAGGATCATTGTGAACAATTTTGGTGTGAACTAGTCTTGGTACGGGTTCTTTTTCTTTACGTTTTTCCGCTTTACCAACAGTCTCCTCCGGGATGTTTATCGAATCTCCTCTTCACTTTCCGTTTCCTCTTTCCCTTTCTATATGTGTAGACTTACGTTTCACAGTTTCTTATTGTTTCTCTCTATTCTTTTGGAAGAATTCACTTGTTACACTTCTTTATCTACTTTTGTTATCTTACCCTTTCTGATCTTTAAAGACGTCCTTTTAACTTCTGTGGTTCCCTTGTAAAATACGTTACCCGTGGTATTTCCTATCTTTACCATTCCTACTTTGTATTCGTCTTCTTTAAGTCTTCTCCACCGTTCTTGTGTGTTTTCTCGACATGTTTTTTTAATTTTTGTAGAATTACTAGACCTATTGGTGTTGTCACACCAGTGAATGAATCTCATTCTATAACACCTCACACTTCGGTTCAACTGGAATCCTTTGTAATGATTCTAGTTTCAATCACCTCCACTACATAAAGGTCGACTCGGTAAAGTTTAGGATTTTCTACGACGACGATTTCACGACATGAGTTATACGGTCGTTTAATCCTTTTGAATCGTCCCGGTGTCCTGATCTTTTACACAAAAGTAATTTTAAAGTTTCTTCACGTTACGGTTTATGAGAAGTTTGATGGTGTATTAAGACGAGTAAAGTATACGATCGTTTTATTACGAGTTTTAAGATGTTATATACTTGGTTCTTGAAAGTCTACATATTCGACCGATATCTTTTCCGTCTGTTTGGGTCTAGTTTACGGTTGTAGTCGACCTAATATATCATTCTCTTAAGGTTTTTTTGTAGATGAAGACGAAGTAGCTGATGTAATTTAGGAAACCTACACACCTAGTGTAGTTTGACACATTTTAAGAATTTCTATACCCTTATGGTCTTTTGGAATGAACGGAGGACTCTCTGAACATACGTCTAGTTCTTCGTTGTCAATCTTGGTCTGTACCTTATTGCCTGACGAAGTTTAAAGTATTTTCTCATACAGTCATGACGTATAACAGTAGAACAATAAATAGAATGTACGTCTCATGTAGTACACTTAACGACCCGACCTACTCAGTGTTTGAGTGTGGTGGGATTAACATCTTTCACTTCTCCCTGATTTTTCTGAAAACTACTTCCACTTTCTCCACTTGTTTTTCCGACCGAATTTTCAATTGTAATTTTTTAGATTCTAGAACCTTAGGTATTAATTTTCCCTTCATCTACTCCTTTGGTCATGAGAACTGACCTTTTAGGGTACCTACCTCCTCGGACCACCCGATGTCAGATACCCCAGCGATTCTCAACCTGTGTTGACTTTCTGAAGTGAAAGTGAAAAGTGAAAGTACGTAACCCCTTCCTTTACCGTTGGGTGAGGTCACAAGAACGGGTCTCTTAGGGTCCCTGCCCCCTCGGACTACCCGACGGAAGATACCCCAGCATGTCTCAGCCTGTGTTGACTTCGTTGAATCGTCTTCGTCGTCGTCGTCGTCGTTTATTTATAAAGGTTAGAAAGGGGGTAGACGACGACGACGACGACGACGACGACGATTCAACGAAGTCGGTACAGACTGAGAATCGCTGGGGTACCTGACGTCGGATGGTCCGAGGAGTCGGGTACCCTGAACGGTCCGTTCTCATGACCTTACATAACGGTAACGGAAGAGACACCTTTATCAATGTCTGGAATAAAAGAACCCGAAGTTTTAGTGAAAGCTGCACTGACGTCGGTACTTTAATTTTCTGCAAACAATTTTAAGAGGTTCGATCCTAAGTTGTCATACCCTTGGTACTTTAAGGTCTACAAGGTCGACCTAAATCTTTTCCATCTCCTTGGTCTCTAGTTTAACGATTGTAGGTAACCTAGTATCTTTTTCTTTCTCTTAAGGTCTCTTCGTGACTGAAGACGAAGTAACTTATGTGATTTTGGAAACCGACACATCTAGTGTTGTTTGACTTTTAAGAACTTCTCTACCCTTATGGTCTGTTGGAATAAGACGGAGGACTCTTTACGTCCAGTTCTTCGTTGTCAATCTATACCTGTACCTTGTTACCTGACCAAGGTTTATCTCTTTCCTCATACAGTTCCGACATATAACAGTGAGACGAATAAATTCAATATACATCTCATTTAGTACACTTTATGGTCCGACCCACTTCATGTCCGACCTTAGTTCTAACGGCCCTCTCTATAGTTATTGGAGTCTATACGTCTACTGTGGTGGTAATACCGTCTTTCACTTCTCCTTAATTTTTCGGAGAACTACTTTCACTTTCTCCTCTCACTTTTTCGACCGAATTTTAAGTTGTAAGTATTTGGATTCTAGTACCGGAGGTCAGGGTTATGAAGTACCGTTTATCTACCCCTTTTTTTACCTTGTCACTTTCAGAAATATAAAACCCTAAGGTTTTAGTGACGTCTACCACTGACGTCAGTACTTTAATTTTCTACTAACGAAGAACCTTCTTTTCAATACTGGTTTGATCCGTCGTATAATTTTTCGTCTCTGTAACGAAACCACTGTTTACAGGTAGATCAGTTTTGAAACCAAAAAGGTCATCAGAACATACCTACACTCTCCACTTGGTATTTCTTTCGACTCACGGTTTCTTAACTACGAAAACTTGACACCACAACCTCTTCTGAGAACTAACAGGGAACCTGACGCTCCTCTAGGTTGGTTAATTAGGTTTTCCTTTAGTCAGGACTTATAAGTAACCTTCCTGACTACGACTTCCACTTCGAGGTTATGAAACCGGTGGACTACACTTCACTGAGTAACCTTTTCTGGGGCTACGACCCTTTCTAACTTCCGTCCTCCTCTTCCCCCGTATTCTCCTACTCTACCAACCTACTGTAGTGACTGAACTACCTGGACTCAAACACATTCGAGACCCTCAAACACTACCTGTCCCTTCGGACAACACGACGTCAAGTACCCCAGAGTTTCTCAGTCTGTACTGACTCGTGGACTTGACTTGACGAGGAACCTTCTTTACGGAACTTTTCGGATCTGCCATATAATTTTTCGTCTCTGGAGTGAAACGACTGTTTCAGGTAGATATCAAAATCTCCCTGATATCAAAAAGGTCAACAGTACATACCTACACTTTCAACCTGGTATTTCTACCTTCTCGTGGTTTCTAAACTACGAAAGTTAGATTCCCCGACCTCTTTTTAGGACTCTCAGGGAACCTGTTGTTTCCCTAGTTTGGTTAGTTAGGACTTTCTTTAATTGTGACTTATAAGTAACTTTCCTGACTACAACTTCGACTTCGAGGTTATAACCGGTGGACTACACTTCTCGTCTGAGTGACCCTTTCTGGTACTACGACCTTTTGTAACTCCCGTACTTCTATTCCCCCTTTGTCCTACTTCACCAACATATCGTAGTGGTTGAGTTACCTGTACTTAAACTCTTTTCAGGACCTCTATTACTTCCTGTCCCTTCGGATCAAATGAAGTCAGGTACCGTAACGTTTGTCAGCCTGTACTGAATCACTGACTTGATGTTGATATTATTGAAATAAAGTCAAGAAAATCCATGGAGGAAGAACAAGAAATATCACCGACGTGGTTAACTGTAAAGGTGGTTGACACATCATCATAAAGGAAAACAGATGTAAGACAGACGGTAAACAAAAACACTCCACTATTGCGTAACTCAAATGAAAAATCCAAGGAGCATATAAATTATAACATGTTATGAACAGAAAGAAACAGGTCAAATAGAACGAATCGTGTCTCATGAGTATCAGTTAAGTACAACAGTGTTCATCTTTCTATAAGAAAGAGACCCGACTTATCAATAACGTGACATATAATATGGTGTATAAAATAGACAAGTAATCGACACGTAAACCTGACAAAGGTATAGATAATACTCGTTACGACGTTATTTGTACCCCCCGCATATACTACATCAGCTTTAGGACCAAAACAAAAGAAACTCATGTATAGGTCTCACCTTAACGACCTAATATACTATCCAGATAAAAATTGAAAAACCTCTTGGAAATATAACAAAGGTAATGTCAATCAGGTTAAAATGTAAAAGTAATTGTTACATGTCTCCAAGGGAAAGGTGGTGTAGGAGTGGACGTGGTCAACAGAGGAGAGAACTACTATAGGTAAGATTGTCCACACTCCGTAGACAGTATTACCGAAACCAAACGCAAAGGGACTACGAATGACTACAGCTCGTATAAAAGGACACAAAGAACCGGTAAAAATACAGGAGAACCGTTTTCACGGACAAATCAAGAAAGTGGGTAAAATTACCCTTAAAAAACAATTCAACTGACTCAACAAAGATATTAAAACTATAATTAGGCGACAGACTATCTAGTAAACATTTTTACAAGATGGTAAGACAGTCAAAAAAAAGGAAAACAATTAAAGAAATAGAACGACACGTCTTAGAAAACTCAAACCGTAGTGGAGTAAATAACTAAAAAACAAAAACAACAAACATGAAAACCGTAATACAAGTTGTTTAGAAAAGATTCTGGTCACAGTTACTCTAAGAAGGGATACACAAGAAGATCCTCCAAATACCAAAGTCCGGACTACAAATTCCCTCACCATACTCTATCACAAGGTCAAAGAAAGGTCATAAGGGTCTTTTCTCTGATGGGAAAGACGTAACTCACGAGAACTGATGAAACAGTTTATAATCAACTTACACATATGGTCGTAAATTAAGACTCAAAAGATAAAACAAGGTAACCAGTTATACAGATAAAAACGTGGTCATGGTGAAAGAAGAGTGATACCTAGACATTATATCAAACTTTAGACATTCACACTACGAAACAAGAGAAAGAGAGTCTAAAAGAAACCGATAAGTCTTTCTTTAAAACAAAGTGTGTATGAAAATCTTAACAAAGAAGATAAAGACCTCTTTGTAATTTTTCGTTTGTTTGTTTGTTTGTGTTTTGAGAATAAACGAGGTTAACATATGGTAACAGGGTCCGTCAACGTTTCAAATTTTGTTAACTGACGTTTACAAAAAACTATGAGGGGTACCCTCTTCAAAATCGGAAGTGTTCGATCTCAGTCCAGTTAATTTATGTTTGAAAACTTATCCGTGAAAATCCGTTACCGGTTTGAAAAGTCTATTATCGTTAACAAACACTTACTTGGAACCTTTCTCGCAAACGAAAAAAGAAGAGGAAGGTCAAGGACTTTATGTTCAGTGAAATAAAAATAGTTCTGATGATATTTTAAATTCTTGTTCCTTACCCTGATCCTTGTCTATTTTACGGTACTTTGTGTGACTATAATGTCAGTCGGTACAAAAAATTTTTTATTTACCCAATTTGCTCCCTTTTAGAGTTCAACATTGGTAATATTTTTGATACTTGTCCATTTTGTTTAAATTCTAATTAATAAAAATAAAACAAATTTTTGATTTGACCTCGGATAACATCTCTCCCTTCATTCGGTCTTTCTATTTGTGGTTATGTCATATGACTACGTATATATACCTTAAATCTTTCTACCATTACTATTGGGACATACGCTCTGTCGTTTTCTCTGTGTCTAACATATCTTGTCCGAAAACCTGAGACACCCTCTCCCTCTCCCACACTACTAAACCCTCTTACCGTAACTTTGTACATATTATAGTATATACTTTGCTTAACGGTCAGGTCCAAACTACGTACTATGACCTACGAACCCCGACCTCGTCACCCTTCTGGGTCTCCCTACCATGCCCCTCCCTCCTCCCTCCCTCCAAGTCCTACCCCTTGTGCAAATATGGACACCACCTAAGTGCAACTACATACCGTTTTGGTTATGTTATAACATTTCATTAATTGGAGGTTAATTTTATTTATTTAAATATATTTTTTATTTTTGATATATGACTTCTTATGTAAGACTAAGTACCGATATATGTATATATATATATATAAAAAAAAAGGGTAAGACACGATGTCTGAGAATTGTCGTTGTCATAAACAACAACTATTTCTTTTTAGAAGTTTGTCCGAGGTGTTAGATGGTAAACCTCTCCTTTCAACTCCCCTGATCACAAATTCGAAACTAATACATAGTAGGTATGATGTCGGTTACTTCGTAATTCAACCAACCACCATGTCTTATACTTTTGACTGTCTACAAACTCTAAGACTAAACCATCCTGAAAGAGTAAAATCAAACATAGTGACTTGAGAGGTCGTTGAAAAGATGAGAGAGATTAGAGAGTTTTTAACAATAAACTAAAACGAATTATCTTTTATATGTAATAAAAATAAATATATATATGTATATATACCAAAAGATATAGTTTTTGTCTCAACCTTCTTACTATAATTTCTAAGTTTTGATAAAGGTACGACAGTTAAATTTTTGTTCAAACTCTTGATTGTTGAGGACAGTTTTCGTATTTTTATCTTCTTTTAATTTAGTCGACAAATGTTACGATTGACATAAATTTTAAATACTTATTAGAGAAGATTTGTCCACTAGAAATTGATTTATAGGTCTACACTCACTCACTCACTCACTACAACGAGTCAGTACAGGTTGAGAAACGCTGGGGTACTTGACATCGGATGGTCCGAGGAGGTAGGTACCCTAAAAGGTCCGTTCTTATGACCTCACCCAACGGTAAAGGAAGAGGTCCTCTAGAAGGACTGGGTCCCTGACTTGGGTCCAGAGGACGTAACATCCGTCTGCGAAATGGCTCTACTCAGTACACTTTCAATATTTGATAAGTTGTTCAAACAGTAATATTGGCTCCGTAATAAAGGGACTTATTTTAACTACCGTACTTGTATATTTATATAGACTAAAGTTTTATGTCACCCAGGAACTTGTTTGTACCCTAACTTGACTTAATACATGATACCAGGAACTTGTTTGTACCCTAACTTAACTTAATACGTGATATCATGATAAACAAGGTACCAACAAATTTAGGTGTGTAGACTTTACCACCTTTCTTTCCGATTGACATTTAGACACTCACTTAAAAGATGACATAAGGTGAGGAGGTGTAACATATTATTAATTAACATCTACTTAGGTTTCTGAACCTTGTATACTAAAAAATCTAAGTTTATAGGGTGTACCAAGTGGGTTCTTATGGAATGGTTGGGAAAAGGTGTTAGAGTTTTAAATGTACTAAAAAAGTCAAGGGGTTGATGAACAAAGACAGTAGCGTTATGTTCCGAAACCTTCTAATGTAAAATAATCTCGTATTTATTAAAAAGATCAAACGTGATTTCTAAAATCTCCTCCTTGTTCTTTTACCCAGATTTTATAAGACCAAATTTAAAATAGTACAATGGTAAAAACTATATTATTTAAGTAGTGTTTATATTTCGTATATATTTAAATTATAGATTTATGTTCATATTTAATAAACGAATACTGTAAAAACTATTACGTTTTTTCGTATTTCTTTGTCTTTATAATAGGAAATCGTACGGGACATTGGGAGTGAAAGGTTAACATAAGGGTATTCTCTAAAAAGCTATACGTCTTTTGGTCAGATGTAGGATCCATAGTTTTATTCTTAAACACAAATTTGTTTTAGGGGTCCACCAAATACACGCACAATACTGAACTCTTCGTAATTATAGTATATCTCCGTTGGTGATAACTTTAAAACTACCTATGTCTCCACAAAAAAGAGGGGATCATATACGTCTCATGGAGGACTCTTTGTGACCCGACCTTCTTCGTCTTCGACCTTAGTTCTAACGGTCCTCTTTATAGTTGGAGTCTATACGTCTACTGTGGAATACCGTCTTTCACTTCTCCTTGATTTTTCGGAGAACTACTTTCACTTTCTCCTCTCACTTTTTCAACCGAATTTCGAGTTGTAAGTCTTTTACTTCTAGTACCGTAGAACAGGGTAGTGATGTACCCTTTATCTACACCTTTGTCACCTTTGTCACAGTCTGAAATAAAACCCCCCGAGGTTTTAGTGACGTCTACCACTAACGTCGGTACTTTAATTTTCTGTGAATGAGGAACCTTCCTTTCAATACTGGTTAAATCTGTCGTATAAGTTTTAGTCTCTATAATGAAACGGTTGTTTCCAGGTAAATCAGTTCCGATACCAAAAAGGTCACCAGAACATACCTACACTTTCAACCTGACACTTCTTTCGACTCGTGGTTTCTTAACTACGAAAACTTGACACCACGACCTCTTCTGAGAACTCTCAGGGAACCTGACGTTCCTCTAGTTGCGCAGGTAAGATTTCCTCTTGTCGGGACCCACAAGAAACCTTCCTGACTACGATTTCTACTTCGAGGTTATGAAACCGGTGGAGTACCCTTCTCGACTGAGTGACCTTTTCTGAGACTACGACCCTCCCAAACCCCGTCCTCCTCTTCCCCTACTATCTCCTACTCTACCGACCTGAGCTACCTGTCTCAAACCCACTTAAGGTTCTCAACCACTACCTGTCCCTCCGGACACCACGACGTTAAGTACGTCAATGTTTCTCAGTCTGTGCTGACTCACTGACTTGACTTGACTATAATATCAAACGTACAAGTATGTTAAAATATAATATAATACTTATAAAAGAATATGGAATTTTCAATAAGTATAATAAAAGATTAAAATAATAATTTATACTAAATGATAAACGTTTTTACATCGTTTTATCTCCTGTTTAACTTTTATTGGACTAAGAATGGTGAATCATGTGTAAAACTACGTGTAAAAAAGTTGTTATATTTAAATAATTATATAACGACACACAATTTGTCATATGTATATCTTATACCTTAACGTATCATAACATTGTACGAATAAATTTACTGTGAAAAGAACGATATTACAAAGTAAAGATACAATATCATGGAGGACATTTACACAAGAGTTATAATACAAGGTATTTAGTAATCGTAATATTTAAATAAAATCGTAACTTAGAATTCTTTACTCAAAAATTGGTGTTTTAATAGGTAATAATTAAAAGTAAAAAAACTAGAAGTTTATGTGACATTTTCTTCCCATATTTCCTTACTTACACATAATAAAAACTTTTATATTATGACTAAGATTAAAACATATTGTTCCCTTTTAGACTATAAAGGAGGACATAGCTATTGAACTGAAAAAGACGGACATATAAACATGTATAAAAACGAACATTATTGTAAAAATTTTATCGGTACCAATTCATACGTTTAAAGTCGTTTCACAAAAAGATCTTTACACCATTTGAGAAATAAACGGATAAGGATATAAAAAAAGTTGACTCCCATAAAATAATCAATGTATACAAAAATGGTATACATAAATATTTTTTATGTAAGAATTAATTAAGTTATAAAAAAGAATACTTATAGAATAGAAACATATGTAAACAGGAAAAAAGAATGTAAGACCTTTGGTAATATTAAACTGGAAGTATACTTACTGAGTCATAACGTAACAGATAAAATACAAAGTATTAGAAGTCACGTTGAAATTTACAAAATTACCTATAAAATTAACTGGGTTTAAGTGGAAATAAAGAGGAAATTAAAATTAGATAACAGAATAATAGAGTTGGAACGATAGAAATATAACAAGAGTATGTATTGCTAGACCAGAAAGATTTGATTCCACCTTTTCGACTCTAATCTAAAAGGATATTAAGAATCAACCGATTAGTTGGATTGGCACACCAATACACCTAACGGAGAAAAGTATGTCGGACACAAGAACCTTGACAAACTAGTTGTAGAAGTTTAACCTTTGTATTTCGTTTAAAGACAACTGTCAGAGAACTTACGAAAGGAGAAAACTTCGACTGAAATGGTACACCCTTTACCGTCATTATTTTACTGTACCAAGATGAGAAAAGTGAGGACGAACCTTAATATCTTTGAGTTCCAATTTGTAAGTCGTACGGAGCTAAGAAATCAATACAACAATTCGGATGTTTTTATGAGATAAAAACCACTGACTTAAAAGTTCTAACACGAAAGGACTTAAAACAGACAGTCAATAGACAGTAGATAGACAAACACACACACACACACGTAGTTAGATCATAGATAGAGATAGTAGATAGATCGGAAGATATAAACCTACCTACCTAAAATACCGACACTTAATGTAAGTGGTTATCCCTCCGACTTTCTTTTCAGGACTAAACCTTGTCTCCTTTCCTCCCGACAAAATCTTTAATGGTATTTGTAATCTTACTGTAGTCCAGTCACCATTACCTAGACCAGAAAGATTTGATTCCACCTTTTCGACTCTACTCTAAAACGATATTAAGAATCAACCGAACGTCTCAACACGGTCGTAGACTCAATTGGTTTATTCAAGGGAGTTCAATATCAATTTTCCTTTTGGTTTATGTGGTCGTCTTCAAACTGAATTAGAACAGGGGAAAAAAAGAAAAAAGGGCTTTGTATTACTACAAAATGACAAACCGTATAAAATCATTTATAAAGTCACCTTTACACCCACTGCCTTATAGGTCTGACGATCGATTCACTTTCGCGATCATCGAGAAAGCTTACTAATGTCTGACATAGGACGGTCCGAGGAGACAGGTACCTTGAGAGGTTCGTTCTTATGACCTTATTCATCGGTAAGGGAAGAGGTCCCTAGAAGGGATGGGACCCTAACTTGGTCCCAGAGGACGTAACGTCCGTTTAAGAAATAGTAGACTCGGTGGTCCCGTCGGGAGGTCTGACGATTGAGTAATAGTCAAGTTCGGTCTTTGATAAAGACCCAGTACATTTGGTGTAGTTGTAAGAACATAGTTTGAATTGTAAATAAAATAAAATTACATACTAGTAGTCACTCCAAAAGGGTGTCTCATTCATCTACTCTCAGGGGGAGGTTATATACTATTTAGACTTCGACTTTTCTGATTGTATTTTATATCTATCGTATAGGAAGGTTTGGAACATGTCTCTAACTCAAAACTACCTTATCACAGAGTTCTTCACCTAATAAACTAATAGTCAAAGAAATAAACATTTTCAATCTGAATTATTTTTCATTGGACCTATGAGACAATCAGAATCACTCCTTTAGTAGTCAATTTTACAAAATTAAAAAAAGTCTGATTTAACTCAAACACCAACATAAATCAAAAATAGAGTGTTTTGTTAATTTTAATACGAAACATGTGTTAGATCCATGAGTACTATGCTCACCGTTATGAATTATCGATACGACCGTTATGAATTCTAGAGAAATATTTGAACAGTATTCGACGGATAATAAAAGAGAATATATATTAACCTAATTTTACACTATTTTCTTTAGATTTAATTTTTTTTAAAAAATGAAACAAAATTTATCACACTACTCGTCAATTCAACTAAAGGATATCCCAGTCAGATTTCGGACTACTAAGGAAAGGTTCTTGACAAGGGTAAATAAAGTCTAAAAAAAGGATCGAGATACAACTAGTCACTCCCAAGACTATAAATGTATTTCGTCTTCCGTAAAAGTAAGAAAGTCTCGGTAAGAAACTTCTCTTTCTACGATGTCGAACCTTTTGAAAGTAATCTTCGTGTAGATTGTACTTGCCGAACAGTACTCAATGTTTTGAATCATCTTGAGTATCACAGGACCTTTTATCTTTTAAAGAAGTCACGAACCCAAATTGAACTCTTTAATTGATGAGATTAAACATCGTTTTGTATAACATGTGTCCGACGTTTTATAAACGTATAAAATTTATGAAAAATTTTTCAACGACTTCGACTTTGAAGTTGTGAAACCGGTGGACTACACTTGACTGAGTAACCTTTTCTGGGGCTACGACCCTTTCTAACTTCCGTCCTCCTCTTCCTCTGTTGTCTCCCAGTCCACCCACTTACCGTAGTGGCTGGGTTACCTGTACTCAAATTCGTTCGAGGTCCTAAACCACTACCTGTCCCTTCTGACCTCACGAAGTCAGGTACCCCAGAGTTTCTCAACCTGTGCTGACTGACCGACTGACTTGACTTATGAAATATTCTTACAAAGTGGTTTACTAAGGAATTACCTTAAGTGTTCAACTTTTTATCCTGTTGTCAAAATCGGGGGTCTTATAGTTTGTCCGTTACGTATTTTTTTTGGGGTCTATAATATTCATTGTTCACAGTACTATTACTCTTCCCAAGTTACATCACAAAAACACATAAATATTGTTTATTCGTACTTATAGAAGCACACAAAGAACCCACTTATTATAAATAAGAAAAACGATATAAATATACTTCGTACTAATAACAGTAACTTACACGGGGAATTAATAGTATTTTACAACGTAATCATCTTTTTTTACCTATTTTCAGTGTGTTTACAGTAGGTAAAAACGACCAAAATTCAACATACTAAAACTCTATTGAGTAACAAGTTCAATAAGTACTTACCGATGAAATAAACGTTTTTATAGGAAACTCTTTTGTCTGCAACTCACGAAAGAATAATGATCGAGACACGATCTAAACACGTGTGTTTTTAAACGGAGTTAAATAAGG
Organism: Capra ibex; assembly: GCA_006410555.1. NCBI lineage: Eukaryota > Metazoa > Chordata > Mammalia > Artiodactyla > Bovidae > Capra > Capra ibex. The sequence goes on along the minus strand of SJYO01040405.1, from coordinate 46,204,629 downwards.
AAATAGTTCTTGGTAAAAAGAGAGGTAAATGAGACTATTATTAATTCAACTTGTTTTTCCTTTTGTATTCACGTCGTTTAAATTCTATCATGACGTTGACAACCATAGTTGAGAGTACTCATGGATCCACCAGACATCAAAAAAAGCAACAAATTAATACAGAACGATATAGAGTCCTTCGATTTATTTAAGGTCTTCTTATAGAAAAAAGAACGTGTGGAAAAGAGTGACTGAAAGACAATACGAAACATATTTTAAGGTCCTTATAACTACACGGGAAATCTAAAACTAGAACTCCATGTCGAATAAAAACAAAACGGACTACGAATCAACTAAGTCAAAAATGATGTTAAAATAAATAGTTTGTGTGTTTTACACTGATTATGACCGGGTGTACGACCTTCTGGGGTGGTGGGTTTGAGTTTCTGAAATGATAGAATAAAGGAAAACGTTTACTCAAAATAGTATTTTTAACAATAATTTAAATTTCCATATATAAAAACTTTAATTGTATATATCACTAAATAATGTCAAAAGAATCAACTTTTGTTGAAATGTTCAGATAAATTTCTGTCAAATAAAATTTTACCTAATAAGTTTTCCCGTAGTAAATGTATATCATGTTATCTAGATCTAGTCGAGTCTTTTAACGACAACCGAATCTAACTCTTGAACATGTCTATTTAGTATACACTTAGGTATAGTACATGATAAACATAAAGAGTAGATAAAGTTTTTTAGTTATGTTCTCTCTCTTTATGTTTTATTTTTGGGTGGAGAAACCAAAACTGTAATTACAGTGTCTTTTTCGAAAGAGTTAAAAATTGTATGAACAAAAAAAAGAATATTCTTGAAGTAATGAAGAATATTATGCAACGTGTAAACGAGAATTTCTTTTTTACGTTTATGGAACATTGTTTATGATATATGTTATGGTCTTTATAAAACAGTAAAATTAAATACCAAAGATAAGACCTTCTAGTCGAACAATACTGAGTAAATAAACCCTATTAAGGTTCGGAAATATGTCGGAGTTCTTCCCCCCCTTTCAGTCGTTATACAACTATATAATTTTTAATGACAAAATAATTAAAAAATTTTATCTTTAAATAAATAAAATTAACCTCCAATTAATGAAATGTTATAACATAACCAAAAACGGTATGTAGTTGTACTTAGACGGTGTCCATATGTGCACAAGGGATAGGACTTAGAGGGAGGGAGGAGGGAGGACCATGGTAGGGAGACCCAGCAGAGTCAAGTGGTCGGGGTTCGTAGGTCATAGTACGTAGTTTGGACCTGACCACTAAGTAAAGTATATGCTATAATATGTACAAAGTTACGGTAAGAGGGTTTGGTAGGGTGGGAGAGGGAGAGGGTGTCTCAGGTTTTCTAACAAGATATGTAGACACAGAGAAAACGACAGAGCGTATGTTGCAATAGTAATGGTAGAAAGATTTAAGGAATATATACGCAATCATATGACATAACCACAAGAAGAAAGACCGAATGTAGTGAGACATATTGAAAACTTTGATACGGTTATATAGATAGACTAACAATGGACAGACTATATTTTTATGATATAAACATGTCGACACTAAACCCATTTATACAGGTCTGAACAAGCATTAAAATAAACACTCTATTAGTCTTTAAGGTTTCAGGAAATGAAAAAGTATCTTACTTTCAGTCGTACCGTCTTTAACGTAGTACGTGGTTTTTTGTTGTTTTACACGATTCCTACACCGAGTGGAGGGGTCCAAGGTTTAATCGGTGGGATACCCCGTTTATTACAGTACGATCCTTATACATCCTCACTCATGTACTTCAATTTTAAGATTTAGGATTCTCTATGATTTCCCAAACGAGTGTGTCTTTTTCAACATCGTTTATTTTGTAGATGGTATACAAAGTGGTTGGTAAATAAAGTTGTTACTTTCGGTCATACTATCGGTTTTGTTTGTACTATCTCGGTCTATTGTACCGTTTAAGTAGGATCGTTTATAATCTATCAGGTCGTTATATTCATCAAGAGTGATGAAGAATTACTCATAAATCATTTCTTGTTATTGATATTATAAGAAAAATTATAAGAATGAGATAATAACTCCAACTGATTTAAGGTCATCGATAAGAGGGAAGAAAGAAAGTGTCGTGATCTTAAAACCTTAAAAATTGACCTTTGTTGATAAATTTATTTTTACACTAATTAAAGAGTAGTTACTATATTTTTGTGTTCTATTTTGAAGGTCACTCGTAATGAATTTACTTTTAAATGAAACAGAACACGGACAGAAGTTTATCAAAATGTAAGAGTACGTCTTGATACATTTAATGATCTATACTAAAGTTCAATATTTTAGAGAGGTTCGGAGTCGACCAAATTAGTATTTGTCGATACTATTATAGTGAATGATGTATACTACAAGTACTCTTTATTAAAGTTATGGTATATATCTTCGAATAGAATCAATTTTTGTGTATAATCTACGAGTTTTAAAAATAATATCTATATGTATATAAATATTTTAACGTCAATATACAAAAAAATTAATGTTCGATGTCTTTTCTGTCACATTGTGATTATACCCGATCTCAAATTATGAAACACAAACACACACACACACACGTACACACACGTGAGTCAACACTAGGGTACCTGACATCGGACGGTCTGAGAAGACAGGTACCTAAAAGATCCGTTCTTATGACCTCACCCAACGGTAAAAGAAGTGGTCAATTATGAAATATCACCACTATATTAAAATATGTGTGTGTATACGAGTGTGTATGTGTTATTTTAAATTAAGTTTTTACAGATAACATTGTCAGTTTCAATAGAGAAGATATTCATTCTAAAATGTTAAGGACATAACATTGTTACTTACGGATATATAGTTGATTTCGATTATACTAATCGTCATATTAAAGTTTTCGTTTAGAAAGATAATGACCTTTTCTTAAAAAAGGGGTATAGATACAATTTGTCGATTTAAATTCTTAAAAACTATATAAGTTCGAATACTTCTTTATCAAATACCTGATCGAAAAGAAATTATAGTATAACTAATAAAAACTATATACATATATATCAATTATTTAGTGTATTTTATAAAAGTAACTATGGACTTGTATTAAAATATCAGTCGAAAAATTAAATCCTATAAACAAATGGAACTTCATAATATATGATCGTTATCGAGTTCTTGGTGACTTCTCAACTTTCATTTTCGTGGTGACAGGACTTTCGTATAATATTTAAAATCCACCGGAAACTCAGAATGGAGTCACTTTCTTTAATTGAATTTGATCTTCAATAATTTCTAAATATATTAAGAAATAAGAGAAAAATTACACGTTAATACATAATTCTTTCTTAACGTTAGACGAAAACATAAGAAACCTTTTGATTGACGACCATACGGTAAATAACGAAAAATCGTTTGTGACATTCTATGTGTCAAAAGAAAGACTGTATTAAGGAAATCAAAAATGGTTCTTTTTATGCGAGTTGATTTTTCTTGTTAGTTTACTAAAAATAAAGTTTAGTAATAGTATAAAAGAAACAAATAAAAGTCGTGAAACATATAGCATATTACTAAAAGACGAACAAATTTTTACCGAACAATGGTGTTTGAAAAATTGGTTACATTTTATATACTTTAATTTTACCAAAGATTTACAAGAATCAAGGATTTAGAAGACTCGTAAATAAACGTACTTATAAGAATAGGAGTATTTTGAATATATCTATTATTTCTCGGTTTTCCTTCTTTTATAAAATACGATAACAGTAATGGGATATTATATTCGGTTAAAAACTTTTCCCCTGTTTTGTACACTCAATTTAAATCCAATGTTACAGGACACTGTCTAGAATGATAAATTCATTAACTCTTAACGTGACTTCTACCTATCCTTTTTTATTATTATCATCTCTCATAAGTATCTTGTAAAATTATTAGTTCCTCAAAAAGATGTGTCAAAAAGATATGTATAAGTAAATTAGTAGTGTCGGTAGGTATCTTTTTCAATAAGTACACAGGTAAAAAATCTACTCTTTTTACTGAGTTCCTCTTACCGTCGACCGGATGAAGATTGTAATGTCTTCACTTCGTTGATCTTGAGTTCGAGTTCACCAAACAGAGATTAGTACGAAAAATGATTATATAAGACAAAGGAGAATTTACAAAGTAAAGAAGATTAAAATTTTAGTAAATGAGTACAAACAAAAATTCTTCAATTATAATCTCCAGTGTGTAGTATTAATTTTTGTTGTTATTGGATCGTGTCACTTAATTGTGACGCTAATTTACAGTCTCTTGACTGAAAAGAGAGATCGTCGTTACAATAGATTTATTGGATTTTTTTTGTTGGATGTTTGTGTGGATCCACAAGATTCATTTTACAATTTGATGTAATAAAATATTTGGTAACTACGACTTCGTTGTCATATCATAATATCTAATAGTATCCGAGTTTTGTTTTCCCTCAATCTTCATTTTTACCGTTCAATTATGATTTTGATTTCGTTGGTCACGTAACGACGACTCGAATAATTCGTTTTCCAAACAAAAGACCGTCAAACCCAAAAATATCACCGAGACCTCTGTCTTTTGTTCTGTAATCCAATTTATCGTAGTTCTTCCATCCGCACGTGTACACGCGTGTGTGTGTGTGTGTGTGTGTCACTTCGACTTGAGAGTTTCGGAAGGTAAGATTCACTTAACCACTTGATCTTTTTAACAAGGACGACCGTTACCACTCTTTTGGTGTTCTATTAATCGGATAGGACCGGATTCAAGACCACCCTTTTTTTTTTTTAGAGAAGGTATTTTTAAGTGTCAGTGTCGGACGAGAGCCATAAATCCTGAGACTAAAATGTTAACCAGGTCTTTTTTAACGATTAGTTATTCAAGTTATTTTAAAGGACTGACTTAATTCGGAGTCATAAGAAGACTACACGTCTAGGAATTGGTCAGAAGTATCTTCAGAGTGTTTGATTTAAGACCCTTTGGTCTCGAGTGGTAAATTTTAATGATTCATGTACTTGTGTGTTTAGTGTACCCACTCTTGTTAGTCCTTGTAAATACTTTCTTGTGTTTGTGGTTGTCATGTGACATTTCTATTATTTTATTGACCTACTTCTTATATTTTGATACAAATTTTTATAACTGTCTAGGTAAGAAAGAGTTCTAACAAAACCGATAAGCTCCAAAAACATAAAGGTATGTTTAACACTTTAATAAACAAGATCGAGACACTTTTTATGGTGACCATCGAACTATCCCCAACATAACTTAGACATCTAACGAAACCCATCATATGAGTGTGATATAACTAAGAAGGCTAGGTACTTGTACCATATAAAGAGGTAGATAATCACAGGAGAAACCCGAGATGATGTTTCGATGTCAGTAGTTCTGTCAGACCATGACCGTGTTTCTGTCTTTATATCTAGTTACCTTGTTTTATCGGGTCTCTATTTAGGTGTGTGGATACCTGTGGAATAGAAACTGTTTCCTCCGTTCTTATATGTTACCTAATTTCTGTTAGAGAAATTGTTCACCACGACCCTTTTGACCAGTTGGTGAACATCTTCTTACTTTGATCTAGTGAAAGATTGTGGTGTGTGTTTTTATTTGAGGTTTACCTAATTTCTAGATTTGCATTCTGGTCTTTGATATTTTGAGGATCTCCTCTTGTATCCGTTTTGTGAGAGGCTGTATTCAGTGTCGTCCTAGGAGATACTAGGTGGAGAGTCTTATGACCTTTATTTTCGTTTTTATTTGTTTACCCTAGATTAATTTTAATTTTCGCAGAAGTGTTGTTTCCTTTGACATTCGTTCCACTTTTCTGTCGGAAGACTTACCCTCTTTTATCATCGTTTACTCCGTTGACTGTTTGTTGATTAGGTTTTTATATATTCATTGAATACGTCGAGTTAAGGTTTTTTTAATTGCTGGGTTAGTTTTTTACCCGGTTTCTTGATTTATCTGTAAAGAGGTTTCTTCTATATACCTACCGATTCTTTGTGTACTTTTCTACGAGTTGTAGTGAGTAATAGTCTCTTTACGTTTAGTTTTGGTGTTACTCCATGGTAAAGTGTGGTCAGTCTTACCGACACTAGGTTTTCAGATGTTCGTTATTTACGACCTCTCCCACACCTCTTTTCCCTTGGGAGAATGTGACAACCACCCTTACGTTTGATCATGTCGGTGATACCTCTTGTTACACCTCTAAGGAATTTTTTAACGTTTATCTTGACGGAATACTGGGTCGTTAGGATGACGACACGTATGTGTGGCTCCTTTGGTCTTAACTTTCTCTGTGTACATGGGGTTACAAGTAACGTCGTGACAAATATTATCGGTCCTGCACCTTTGTTGGATCTACAGGTAGTCGTCTACTTACCTATTCTTTCGACACCATGTATATGTGTTACCTCATAATAAGTCGGTAATTTTTCTTAAGTAAACTTAGTCAAGACTACTCTACCCACTTTGACCTCGGTTAATATGTCTCACTTCATTCGGTCTTTCTTTTTGTGGTTATGTCATATGATTGTGTATATATACCTTAAATCTTTCTACCATTACTACTGGGACATACACTCTGTCGTTTTCTCTGTGTCTACATATCTTGCCTGAAAACCTGAGACCCTCTCCCTCTCCCACTCTACTAAACCCTCTTACCGTAACTTTGTACGTATGATAGTACATTCTTTACTTATCGGTCAGATACAAACTATGTCCTATGTCCTACAAACCCTGACCACGTACCCCTACTAGGTCTCTCTACTATACCCCACCCTCCACCCTCCGCCCAAGTTCTAACCCTTGAGTACATGTGGGTACCGACTAAGTACAGTTACATACCGTTTTGGTTATGTCACAACATTACGTTTTATTTCATTTTTATTTTTAAATTTTTTTTATTTTTATAACAGTCTTAACTCTTGTTATCTTTCCGTTCACCCGTTAACTTTTCACCCGTCTCCTGGATTTATCTGTAGAGAAGTTTCTTTTGTATGTCTACCAGTTCTCCATGTACTTTTCTACAAATGGTAAAGAGAATCTCTTACGTCTAGTTTTGGTGTTACTCTACAGAAGAGTGTAGTCGGTCTGACTGATAGAACCTTTTTTAATTGGTTGTTATTTACGACCTCTTCCACACCTCTATTCCCTTGAGAGGACGTGACACCCTTACATTTAACCACGTCGGTGATACCTCTTGTTATATCCCTAAGAAATTTTTTGATTTTTATCTCGATGGTGTACTGGGATGTTAGGGTGCAGACCCATATATCGGTCTCTTTTTGTACTACGTTTTACTATGTACGTGGGGTTACGAGTGACATCGTGACAAATGTTATCGACTCTGTTCCTTCGTTAGATTTACAAGTAGTTGACTCTTTACTTATTTTTTCACCATGTATATATGTTACCTTATAATAAGTCGGTAATTTTTCTTACTTTATTACAGTAATCGTCGTTGTACGACTTGGATCTCTGTTAGTATGACTCACTTTATTCAATCTATCTCCTCTTTATAGTATACTGTAGGGAATAGACACCTTAGATTTTTCTTTACTATGTTTAACACTTTAATAAACAAGATCGAGACACTTTTTATGGTGACCAACGAACTATCCCTAACGTAACTTAGACATCTAACGAAACCCATCATATGAGTAATAGTGATATAACTAAGAAGGCTAGGTACTTCTCTCCACCATACCCCTCCCTTCACCCTTCCCCCAAGTCCTAACCCTTGAGTACATGTGGACACCACCTGAAAACAACTATATACCGTTTTGGTTATGTCATAACATTTCATTTTACTTCATTTTATTTTTTTTATTATTTTTTTATTTTTAATAGTCATATTAATTTTTTTTTTGTTGTTTACTATGTTTACTTGAATGAATGTTTTGTCTTTCTCTGTCTGAATCTCTAGTTCGGACCCTCCTATGTCCTTCCCCTATCAAACCTTCAAACTCTACTTGTACATGAGTGACGATATAAATTTTACCTATCGGGTATCACTGGATGACATATCGTGTACCTTCGGACGAGCTACAATATACCGTCGGACCTAACTTCACTTCGAGTCCCCTCTCACCTATATAAAAATACATACCGACTCAGAGAAACGACAAGTGGACTTTAATAGTGTTGTAACAATTCACCGATACAGGGTTCATACCGTTTTGGTTATGTTATGACATTTTATTAATTTGAAGTTGATTTTATTTATTTAAATATAATTTTTTCTTTCTTTTTCGGTTAATTTTTAAATTTTTCTCTTACTCGTCGACACTTTTTTATAAATGTTTTCTTTTGTATTAGTAAATTAAATTACTTGACAATCATTTATACACGTCTTTATTTTATTATCTTTATACCGTTGTACAGTTATATAAAGTAAAGGGTAAAAGAAGAACTCCGTATTGTAGTATGTGTATGTGAAGTAACCCTTCGCATTATGGTCCCTTCGACTTCTATTTTTCCCTTCACTTCGTCCCTTTTTTGTTGTTCTTTATATTGGTTCACCTAACGACTCCTTCGATGTTGAAGTACTGTTCACTTTACTAACCAGAACGAAGTTTGTCCTCCTTCTCTCCTCTTAACTAGAACTAGTGACCTAAAGAAGATAAACGGTTTCAAATACTGGATTCCTCAATTCAGGTATATGAAAGGTCAACGTCTATATATCTATAGTTTATCTAGGGTGTCTCAGAATACGGAGTCTTCGGTGACCTTCGGGACTCCACTTCTGTTCTCCCTGTTTACTCTCTGTACTACAATCATCGTAAACTATAATAAATAACTTAGTAAGTCACCATCTTCCCGAACCCTCTTCTTCGGAGTTTTCTAGGAAGTCCGACACCCCTACTACCAATATCACTGGACCGAGGCCCTGTCTCTTTCTTCGTCGTGTATGGTAGATATCTCGGAAACCTGGTATGACACTCCGTTTTGTGTAGGACTTAGATCGACGGACACTTGACAGAGGACTTTTATTTATAGATGTTTATGAGGGACACAATCTCCTGTTCCCATCAGATTACAAGTCGATCAACTACAGTATACCTCCATTGTGGTCCGAAGGGTCAGTGTGATCACCATTTCTTGAGTGGACGGTTACGTCCTCTGATCTCTGTGCCAAAACTAGGGACCCAACCCTTCTAGTGGACCTCTTCCCGTACCGTTGGGAGAGATATAATACTCCTTTTTACTAGATAAGTTCATTTTTTTTTTGGTTATTTTATAAAAGTCATTTTCTTAATATTTTCTCACAAGAGATACTTCTTCTTTTTTAGTATATTCTTTTATAACTCCGTATTCTGATTACTCGTTTTTATAACTTATTGTACTCTCTTATATTTGTTTTATCTCATATGTTTATAATAGTAAACTATTATTATGTTTACAAATATTACTTTTATAACCTTTTTTCTGTTTTAACTTCAAGGTATGTTACCTTCCCTAAATATTTTCGATTTTATGATATATAAAAGACTTAATTGAAATCTCACCCCCATCTCTGTTATCTCTTGAAGGGTCCATCGAGTCACCATTTCTTAAGTGGACTGTTCCGTTGTTCGTGTCCTCTACTGTCAAACTAGGGACCCAGTTCTACTAGGGGACCTCCTCCTTTACCGTTGGGTGAGGTCATAAGAACGACCCTATTAAAGTACCTGTCTCTTCGGACCACCCAAGGTACCCAACAGGACCACCCAGGAGTATCAGGGACCCTAACGATTCTCAACCTGTACTGACTCGCTGACTTGTGTGACTATTATTTATAGACACACAAGTCAGTGATCCAGAACAGGGTGAGAAACACTGGGGTACTTGATGTCGTGCGGTCCTAAGGGACAGGAAGTGGTAGAGGGTCTCGAAGGAGTTTGAGTACATGTAACTTAACTCCTACAGTAGGTTAGTAGAGTAGGAGACAGTAGGGGAAGATGAAGACGGAGGTTAGAGAGGTTCGTTCTTCCAGATAAGATTACTCATCCGAGAAGGGTAGTCCACCGGTTTCATAGTCTCGAAGTCGTAATCAGGAAGGTTACTTATAAGTCACAACTAAAGGAAATCCTAACTGACCAAACTAAAGGAACGTCATGTTTCCTGAAACTTCTCAAAAGAGGTTGTGGTGTCGAGTTTACGTAGTTAAGAATCCACGAGTCGGAAGAAATACCACGTAGACAATGTAGGTATGTACTAATAACCTTTTTGGTGTCGAAACTGATATACTTGTAAACAACCTTTTCATTACTGAGACGAAAAATTATACGCCAAATCGAAACACTATCTAAAAGAAGGTTCCTCGTTCGTAGAAAATTAAAGTACCGGTGTCTGTTGTAGACGTCACTAAAACCTCGGGTTCTTTTTATTTCAGAGAGTGACAAAGGTAGCAAAGGGGTAGATAAACGATACTTCACTAACCTGACCTACGGTACTACAATCAAAAGACTTACAACTAAAGTTCGGTCGAAAAAGTGGGAGGAGAAAGTATAAGTAGTTCTCCGAGAAATCAAGGAGAAGAGAAAGACGGTATTTCCTCCATAGTAGACGAATAAACTCTAATAACTATAAAGAGGGACGTTAGGACTAAGGTGGAACACGAAGTAGGTCGGGTATGAACGTACTATATGAGACGTATCTTCAATTTGTTCTTCCCACTGTTATATCGTAACTACATTAGGAAAGGGTTATTCCTTGGTCAGATAACAAGGTACAGACCAAGATCGTCAACGAAGAACTGGATGTACGTCCAAAGAGTCCTCTGTCCATTCCACCAGACTATAAAGGTAGAGAAATTCTTAAAAAGTGTCAAAAAACACTAGGTGTATCAGTTCCTAAATCGTGTCAGTTACTTCGTTTTCATCTACGAAAAGACCTCAAGATAACAGAAAAATACTAGGTTGCCTACAATCATTAAACTATAGACCAAGAAGACGGAAAGGATTTAGGTTGAACTTGTAGAACTTGTAACCTTCAAGAGTCAAGTGTATGATAACTTCCGATCGAACCTCTTAAACTCGTAATGAAACGAGTGTATACTGTACTCACGTTGACACGTAATCAAAGTTGTAAAAAGCCGTAACGGAAAGTAACCTAACCTTACTTTTGACTGGAAAAGGTCAGGACACCGGTGACGACTCAAAAGATTTGAACGACTGTATGACTTACGTCGGGAAATTGTTGTAACTGAAAATTCTAAACTTACCGTGTCGATAAGTCAGGAGTTATAGGTTACTTATGAGTCACAACTAAAGAAAATCCTAACTGATTAAACTAGAGACGATTATGATCTACATCCATAATAGTTTAGTTTATACTTACGAATGTACAAATTCTAATTGATAACTTTAACTTTCTGTGAATGAGGAACCTTCCTTTCAATACTGGTTGGATGTATCGTATAAGTTTTCGTTTCTGTAATGAAACGGAAACCAGGTAGATCAGTTCCGATACCAAAAAGGTCACCAGTACATACCTACACTGTCAACCTGACATTTCTTTCGTCTCGTGACTTCTTAACTACGAAAACTTGACACCACAACCTCTTCTGAGAACTCTCAGGGAACCTGACGTTCCTCTAGGTTGGTTAGGTAAGATTTCCTCCAGTCGGGACCCACAAGAAACCTTCCTTACTACGATTTCGACTTTGAGGTCATGAAACCGGTTAAGTACGTTTTTCAACTGAGTAACCTTTTCTGAAACTACGACCCTCCCTAACCCCCGTCCTCCTTCTCCCCTGCTATCTCCTACTCTACCAACCTACCGTAGTGACTGAACTACCTGTACTCAAACTCATTTGAGGTCCTCTACCACTGCCTGACCCTCCGGACCGCAGGACGTCAAGTACCCCAGCGTTTATCAGTCTGTACTGACTCACTGACTTGACTTGACTAATTGTTATCTTTTATCTAGTATATTAAAGATAGTGACCCTTTTTAATCTATTCGATAATTAGATTTTCCTCCTTCTTAAAAATTTACATTTTATGTCGAATCCTTTAGTCTCATTCCTTTTTTAAATATAACTGTCTTTATTAAGGTTTATATATAATAGATAAATCACATTAACCTAATTTGAGAAGTCAATTTTTATCATTAAAATCCGGAGTAAGTTTTATCTTTTTAATATACGGTTGTTATAAAGATATAAATAAAATAATATCTTGAATTTTCCTTGTCTTTTACATCTCAATATGTTATAAACTTTCGTCTCCCTGTACCGACTCTTATACGTCTTATCGTCATAAAGAGTACCACTTCAGCGAGTCAGTACAGGTTGAGAAACGCTAGGGTACCTGACATCGGATTGTCCGAGGAGACAGAGACCTTAAAAGGTCCGTTCTCATGACCTCACCCAACAGTAAATGAAGAGGTCCCCTAGAAGGACTGAGTCCGTCCTTTGACATAACGTCCGTCTGTGAAATGGTAGACTCGGTGGTCAAGTCAAGTCAAGTCAGGGAGTCAACACAGGTCGAGAAAAGTTGGGGTACCTGACGCCGTACGGTCCGGAGGGACAGATAGTGGTTGAGGGTCTCAAATGAGTCTGAGTACAGGTAACTCAACTACTACGGTAGATTGGCAGAGTGGGAGACAACAGGGAGAGAGGAAGACGGAAGTTAGAAAGGGTCGTAGTACCAGAAAAGGTTAGTCAGTCGGGAAGTAAAGTCCACCGGTTTCATAACCTCAAGGTCGAAGTCGTAGTCAGGAAGGTCTCTTTATAAGTCTTGACTAAAGGAAATACTAACTGTCAACCTGGGGGAACGTCAGGTTTCCTGAGATTTCTTAGAAGTTGTAGTGTCAAGTTTTTGTAGTTAAGAAACCACGAGTGGAAAGGAATATCAGAATGAGAGTGTAGGTATGTTCTGATGACCTTTTCGGTATCGAAACTGATGCACCTACAAACAGACGTTTCATTACAAAGACGAAAATTTATATGACGGATCCAACCAGTATTGAAAAGAAGGTTCCTCGTTCGTAGAAAATTAAAGTACCGACGTCACTGGTAGACGTCACTAAAACCTCGGGGGGTTTTATTTCAGTCAGTGACAAAGGTGACAAAGGGGTAGATAAAGGGTACTTTACTACCCTGATCTACGGTACTAGAATCAAAAGACTTACGAGTCAAAATTCGGTTGAAAAATTGAGAGGAGAAAGTGAAAGTAACTATCCGAGAAATCAAGAAGAAGTGTGAGACTGTAAACACACCACAGTAGACGTAGACTCCAATAACTATAAAGAGAGTCGTTAGAACTAAATTCGAACACAAAGTTGGTTAGGTCGTAAAGAGTACTACACAAGACGTATATTCAATTTATTCGTCCCACTGTTATATGTCGGAACTGTATGAGGTAAAGGCTAAACCATGGTCAGTTCAAGATTGACAACGAAGGACTGGACGTATGTCCAAAGACTTCTCCGTTCAGTCTACCAGACCATAAGGATAGAGAAAGTCTTAAAAGGTGTCAAATAACACTAGGTGTGTCAGTTTCCGAAAACGTATCACTTATTTCGTCTTCATCTACAAGAAGACCTTGAGAGAACGAAAAAGTTTCTAGGTTACCTACAACCGTTAAACTAGAGACCAAGGAGACGGAAAAGATTTAGGTTGAACTTGTAGACTTTCAAGTGTCAAGTACATGACAATTTCAGGCCGAACCTCTTAAAACTCGTAATGAAGCGATAACACACTCTACTCACGGTAACACACCATCAAACTTGTAAGGTAAGTCCATACTGGATTTATTTTAGGGAATGCTAATGTGTCACCTTTACTCTTTATTTACGTTACCTAATCTAGACTATCTGTCTCACGGACTTCTTGATACCAAGTACCGTAACATATCCTCCGTCCCTAGTTCTGGTAGGGGTTCTTTTTCTTTACGTTTTTCCGTTTCACCAACAGACTCCTCCCGAATGTTTATCGACACTTTCCTTCTCTTCACTTTCCGTTTCCTCTTTTCCTCTCTATATGGGTAAACTTACGTCTCAAGGTTTTTTATCGTTCCTCTCTATTCTTTCGGAAGGAGTCAACTAGTCACGTTTCTTTATCTCCTTTTGTTATGTTACTCTTTCTGATCTCTAGAGAAGTTCTTTAAATCTCTATGGTTCCTTTATAAAGTACGTTTCTATCCGTGTTATTTCCTGTCTTTACCATACCTGGATTGTCTTCGGCTTCTATAATTCTTCTCCATCGTTCTTACGTGTCTTGATATCTTTTTACTAGAAGTACTGGGTCTATTAGTGCTACCACACTAGTGAGTGGATCTTGGTCTATAGGAATTACACTTCAGTTCATCCGGAATCCTTCGTAGTTATACTTCTTTCGATCACCTCTACTACCTTAAGAGTCGAGCCAAGTCAAGTCAAGTCAGTGAGTCAGCACAGGCTGAGAAACGCTGGGGTACTTGGCGTCGTGCGGTCCGGAGGGACAGGTAGTGATAGAGGGCCTCAAGTGAGTCTGAGTTCTGATAGCTCAGTCACTACGGTAGGTCGGTAGAGTAGGAGCCAGCAGGGGAAGAGGAGGACGGGGGTTAGGGAGGGTCGTAGTCTCAGAAAAGGTTACTCAGTTGAGAAACGTACTCCACCGGTTTCATGACCTCGAAGTCGAAATCGTAGTAAGGAAGGTTTCTTTAGGGTCCCAACTAGAGGAAGTCTTACCTGACCAACCTAGAGGAGTGTCAGGTTCCCTGAGAGTTCTCAGAAGAGGTCGTGGTGTCAAGTTTTCGTAGTTAAGAAGCCGCGAGTCGGAAGAAGTGTCAGGTTGAGAGTATAGGTATGTACTGGTGTCCTTTTTGGTATCGGAACTGATCTACCTGGAATCACCCGTTTCATTACAGAGACGGAAACTTATATGATAGATCCAACCAGTATTGAAGGTTCCTCATTCGCAGAAAATTAAAGTACCGACGTCAGTGGTAGACGTCACTAAAACCTCCGGGGGTTTTATTTCAGACTGTGACAAAGGTGACAAAGGGTTAGATAAAGGGTACTTCATTACCCTGGCCTACGAAGCTAGAAACAAAAGACTTACAACTCGAAATTTCGGTTGAAAAAGCGAGAGGAGAAAGTGAAAGTAGTTCTCCGAAAAATCGAGGAGAAGTGAAGACGGTATTCCCACCCCAGTAGACGTATAGACTCCAATAACTATAAAGAGGGTCGTTAGAACTAAGGTCGAACACAAAGAAGGTCAGGTCGCAAAGAGTACTCCATGAGACGTATATTCAATTTATTCGTCCGACTGTTATATGTCGAAACTGCATGAGGAAAAGGCTAAACCTTGGTCAGACAGTAAGGTACAGGTCAAGATTGACAACGAAGGACTGGACGTATGTCTAAAGAGTTCTCCGTCCAATCCACGAGACCATAAGAGTAGAGAAAGTCTTAAAAGGTGTCAAATAACACTAGGTGTGTCAGTTTCCGAAACCGTATCAGTTATTTCGTCTTTATCTACAAAAAGACCTTGAGAGAACGAAAAAGGTACTAGGTCGTCTACAACCGTTAAACTAGAGACCAAGGAGACGGAAAAGATTTTGGTCGAACCTGTGGTCCCTCAAGTGTCAAGTGCATAACGACTTCGGACCGAACCTCTTAAAACTCGTAATGAAAGGATCGTACACTCTACTCACGTTAACACACCATCAAACTCGTAAGAAAACGTAACGGAAAGAAACCTTAACCTTACTTTTGACTGGAAAAGGTCAGGACACCGGTACCGACCTAAAAGGTTTAAACGACCGTATAACTCACCTCGTGAAAGTGACGTAGTAGAAAGTCCTAAACTTTGTCGAGTTGACCTTAAGGTAGTGGAGGTGATCGAAACAAGTATCACTACGAAAGATTCCGGGTGAACTGAAGTGTCAGGTTCTACAGACCGAGATCTAATCACTAGTGTAGTAGTACTAATAGACCCAGCATGTCTAGAAAAAACATGTCAAGAAGGCACATAAGAACGGTGGAGAAGAATTATAGAAGATGAAGAAAATCCAGGTATGGCAAAGACAGGAAATAACACGGGTAGAAACGTACTTTACAAGGGAACCATAGAGATTAAAAGAATTTCTCTAGATATCAGAAAGAGTAAGACAACAAAGGGAGATTTTCTGCTACGACACTTTCACGACGTGAGTTATACGGTCGTCTAAACTTTTGGAGTTGTCACCGGTGTTCTGACCTTTTACAGTCAAAAGTAAGGTCAGGGTTTCTTTCCGTTACGGTTTCTTACGAGTCTGATGGCATGTTAACTCCGTGGTCCCTTCAGATAAAAAAGACTATCGTCTCATAAATATATGTTAAAACAGGGAGATATCTATTCCTTTTTATTTGGTACTAGAAAAGTACACATACATAATATATCGTCACTTTTACTTACTTAATGTGTGTATATACGGTTTTACTTACTTGACATGTTTATATGTTAATACGTATTTTCAACCTCTTATTACGAATAAAGTTCAAATACAAGTACATATCGTCAATACACGTAGTTATAATGTTTACCAAATTCCTTTATTTATAAGATGTTTATATACGTACATATGTATATATATATAAAATATACTAATGGAAGTCTCTTTATTTTAACCTACGTCAACTTTTACAACCGTTCCTCTAAAGTTATCTTTAATGTCACAAAATACTTACATAAAATACGTGTACTACGAAAAGAGATAAGAAAGATACATAGTCTTTATTAAATATTACTTACAATTAGTTATCCCTCTTGTTAGTCTGGTTACACATTTACAGACGAATACAGTTCTTAAACTTCTTTATCAACAAACATAACTTATTATACTAATACACTTTCGATTCGTAGACTAATTATAAGGTTCATAAAACCATATTACTTTAAATAAATTTAAATTTAAAGTATATTTGTATCAAAATTTATTTTATCATTATATAATAAGTGTCAGTAAATGTAAAAATACTTACACGTCATGTTTTTTTTTCTACATGTTGAAAGACTTCTGGTATTGAATTAACCAGATATTTGTCTGAAATAAGAAAAGGAGTTTAATAAGAAGAGAAAGGAATTCGATGAGTAACTAAAAAAAAAGTAGGAGATCACAAGAGAGCAAGGAAACCGATTGTATAGTAAAGACATAGTAAATGCGTAATTGGAGAAATAGTCGGAGTGACGTGAGAAACTGTGTGAACGTAATTATTACAACTGGCACTGTTTTCTGGTTCATAGGTAGTGAAAAAGTTCTTAAATACGATTGAATCCAATTCTTAAATAAAATATAGTATTTCGTGAAGTAGTCTACTGTGAGTGTTATAGGACTGTACGAAAAAATTTTTGATTTGAAGTGTGAGATGTAAAGGTAAATGATTGTAACATTTTCAATTGTATTACGTCATCTTTTACGAGTTATAGTGTGTACTTCACAAGAACAACTCAACAACAACTCAACTTAATATGGAAGATCAAAATTACATCAAATGTTCTTTTTCGTGTCTTACTTCCAGTTCAATTTGGAGTGGTGTCTCTTCGTTAGTTCGTTTAAGTCGTACACCTTGTAAGATATCCTGTGTATCAGACCGAAGAGGTTACTATTCATAGTATTTTAAAGTTTTCGTCTCAGAGAATTTTGGGGAATTCTCTATATTATAAGTTTACGTTACCCGTCGATACAAACCAAATCAAATTTTATTTACTTTACAATCCCCTTTTTTTTTTTTGTTGTAACTCCATTAACTCTTTTTCTCTGATCCCTAAATCATATTCTATGGTGCCTCAAAAAAAAAAAAAAATGAAATAATTTTCGTATTATAATACCATCAAAAAATTTTAAAACGATACGATACACGATATGATTTTATATACGTTCAAAACCTTAACAAAATACGAAAATCATTTTCACCGAGACTAAGAAAGCCGATTACAATGGTAAGTCTTTAAAATAATAAAGTAAAGTACAAATTTTTATTATAAGACCTAAGGGAATCCAAAATCATCTCACGATACTCGTGACTTCTGTTACTTTTTATAAATTTATTTATTTACTCATTTTGTTAGAACTGTTATCCATTTATTTCATAAACGAAAGATTCGTCGTGTGTGTGATATGTATATCATTATTATAATTAGATATTATTAATACATTATATCTATATTATATATTCTATATGTCGTTCTATATTGTGTGTTATATTCATTGTTATAGAATTTTATGGATACGATTATACGTATACGTATATAATGTTACACATACACATATACATATGTATATATATACGTATATGAATAGGAATTCACGGGTAAGAAGTATAGTCTTTAAGAAAAATATTCTTTGGACCGAATAGATTTTTACATAAGACATGTGTTTTATCCCTTCCATTTTAATCTGTTTTTGATATTTTTGATTCGTTATAGTAATCTGATTATCACTTCAAAAAAGAAAAATCATATATAAGATTATTTGTTATAAAGATTTATATTGTCGTGATACGGGTTTGTTGTATTAATCGGAAGCTTTTATAACTCCGTTTCTATGGATTTTAGATCAAACAAGACCAGTAAACGATAACAGAACGTCGGTTTTCGGAGGAAATCTTGGAGAAAAAATACACTAAGACGTTTTATATGAAGGTTGTAAAGGATTCAGACAACCGTAAGATAATTTACTACGATTAACGTTCTTACTTCATCTCTGATATCATGTATGTTTACCTAAAGAAAGGACAAAAGATCATCAATGATAGATAATTACATGACAAGGTCACCGTCTACTGGTGACTGAGGTCCGACTTCGAAGAAAGTCGGGAATTTTGGGTCCAAACGGTACAGAAGCACCGTAAATCATATGATTCGTGACGTCCGTCGGAACGTGACCGATACACCAGATTCATGGTCATTCCGGAAAGGATCCTTCAGGTTCGTAGACAAGTCACAACGAGGGGTACGGACGGGACGATGAGGTTAATTTAGAGACGAGATCACCTGTAGGTCTCCTACTCTACCAACCTACCGTAGTGACTCAGTTACCTGTACCCAAACCCACCTGAGACCCTCAACCACTACCTGTCCCCCCGGACCGCACGACGTCAAGTACCCCAGAGTTTCTCAACCTGTACTGACTCGTTGACTTGACTCACCTGTAGGTAGCACGATTAGGAAGTCAAGTCAAGTCAAGTCAGTGAGTCAGTATAGGTTAACAAACACTGGTGTACCTGACATCGTGTGGTCCGAAGGGACATGTAGTTGTTGAGGGTCCCGAACGAGCTTGAGTAGATGTAACTCAGCCACTACGGTAGGTTGGTAGACTAAGAAATTCCAGGGGAAGAAGAAGACGGAAATTAGAAAGGGTCGTGGTCCCAGAAAAGGTTCAATCAAGAAACGTAGTCCACCGATTTCATAACCTCAAAGTCGAAGTTGTAGTCAGGAAGGTGACTTATAAGTCCTGACCAAAGGAAATCCTAACTGACCAAACTATAAGAACGACAGGTTCCGTAAGAATTCTCAGAAGAGGTTTTGGTGTTAAGTTTTCGTAGTTAAAAAGTCGTGAGTCGAAACAAATACCAGGTCGAGACTGTAGGTAACCTCTTCCTTTACCGTTGGGTGAGGTCATTAGAACGAACCTCTTTAGGTACCTGTCTCTTCGGACTGTCCGAAGTCAGGTACCCCAACGTTTCTCAGTCCGTACTGACTTGATGATAGTGAGTGAGTGTAGGTATGTGCTAATGACCCTTTTTTTTGTGTCAAAACTTGTTTACCTGGAAACAGCGTTTCGTTACTGTGCAAAAATTATACGACAGTTCAAAACAGTATCAAAAAGAAGGCTCCTCGTTCTCAGAAAATTAAAGTTCCGACGTGAGTGGTAGACGTCACTAAAACCTCGGGTTCTTTTATTTCAGAGAATGATAAAGGTAACAAGGGTAGATAAACGGTACTTCATTAACCTAGTCCGTAGTGGCTGAACTACCTGTACTCAAACTGGTCCGAGGTCCTGAACCACTACCTGTGCCTTCGGACCACACGACGTCAGGTACCCCAGGGTTTCTCAGTCTGTGTTGACTGACTTGACTTGACTTAAACTGACCTACCGTACTAGAAGTAAGAAACTTACAACTCAAAATTCGGTCGAAAAAGTCTCCAAGAAATCAAGGAGAAGATAGACGGTATTCCCACTACAGTAGACGAATAGACTCCAATAACTATAAAGAGGATCGTTACAACTAAGGTCGAACACGAAGTAGGTCGGGTCGTAAAACGTACTACATGAGACGTATATTTAACTTATTCGTCCCACTATGATATGTAGGGACTACTTGAGGAAAGAACTAAACCTTGGTCAGACAACAAGGTACAGGTCAAAATTGACAACGAAGAACTGTACGTATGTCTAAAGTATCTTCTGTCCATTCCACCAGACCATAAAGGTGGTGAAATTTTTAAAAGGTCAAACAACACTAGGTGTATCAGTTTTCGAAACCACCTCAGTTATTTCATCTTCATCTACAAAAGACCTTGAGAGACCGAAAAAGTTACTATATTTTCTACAACCGTTAAACTAGAGACTAAGGAGACGGAAAAGATTTAGGTTGAACTTGTAGACCTTCAAGAGTCAAGTGCCTAATAACTTCTGATCGAACCTCTTGAAACTCGTAATGAAACGATCTCACACTCTACTCACGTTAACACGTCATCAGACTCGTAAGAAACCGTAACGGAATGAATCCCTGACGTTATTTTTGACTCGAAAAGATCAAGACACCGGTGACGACTCAAAAGGTTTAAACGAGTAGAAAATCCTAACTTTATTGAGTTGGTCTTAAGGTAGTGGAGGTAATCGAAAAAAGTATCACTACGAAGGATTCCGGGTGAACTGAAGCATAAGGTCCTACAGACCGAGATCCACTCACTAGTGTGGTAGGACCAATAGACCTAGTACTTCTATAAAAACATATCAAGAAGGCATATAAGAACGGTGGAGAAGAATTACAGAAGACCAAGACAATCCCAGTATGGTGAAGACGAGAAACAACACAGGTAGAAAGGCGTTAATCTTTTAGAGACTAAAAGAACTTCTCTAGAGATCAGAAAGGGTAAGATAACAAAAGTAGATAAAGAAACGTAACTAGTGAATCTTTATGAAAGAATAGAGAGCAACGATAAGAACCTTGAGACGTAAGTCTACCTATATAAAAAAAGGAAAAAAGGAAACGGAAAACGAAGAGAAGAAAAGAGTCGATAAACATTGTGGAAGAAGTTGTACGTAAAACGGAAAAACGTCAAGAAGAAGAACCCCTACCAAAACTAGTGACGGAGGACATGTTACAATCTTTCGAAGTCGGTATTAAGAAGTCCGTGTGACAGATAGTATAGATTAGGGAACTTAGTTAAACGGTGGATGTGACATGTTAGTATTCCCTAACAAATCCAGGGTGTACTTACTAGATCACCAAAAGGTATGAAAGAAGTTAAATTCAGACTTAAACGTTATTCCTCAAAAACTAGACTCGGTGTCAGTCGAAGTCCAGAACAAAAACGACTGACATATCTCGAAGAAATAAAGGGTGACGTTTCTTATGTTAGTTAGACTAAAACCATAACTAGAAGATCACTACAGATACACATCCCAACAGAGAACACAACAACCTTCTCCTATAAACGATACTAGTCACGTAAGAGAACCGTTTTGAGACAGTCGGGAACGGGACGAAGTAAACATGAGGTTCCGGTTTGAATGAACAATGGGGTCCATAGAGAACTGAAGGATAAAACGTAAGGTCAAGGGATACTATTTATCCTGTAGACAAAAACCACAAGTGAGATGTCCCAGAACATCCAGAAGTACCTCGGTAAGTTGAAGTCGAAGAAACCGTAATTACTAACACCGCATCTGAACCTAATGACACTATAACGTACCGAATAAAACCTTATTTGTCTCTAGTAAGATAACAAAAACTCTAACATGGGTTTATGACGTAAAGTCGGAGAAAACAACTGGTACTCCCGATGAGATAAAGTAGAATCCCTAAGAAAGGGTGTCATCATCTATATTACTAGTAGACTTAATTTAAGTGGGTAAGACCAGGTAAAATTAAGTGACTAAGGATTTTACAACTACAAGTGAGAACGGTAGAACAAAATGATGAAGGTAAATGGAACTAAGTACCTAGATCGTAAGACCCAAGGATAGTTATAACAAAAAATATCGTAGTCTGAGATGAAGATAGTGGTCAGTGTAGGTGTTGACCTGAAGAAAAAACCGAAACCGAGTCGGAGAAGTAATAAAGACCTCGATAAAGAGATCAGACGAGGTTATCGTATGACCAATGCATGACTGGACCCCCAAGTAGAAAGTCACAGTATAAAAAACGGAATATTATAACAAGTACTCGAAGAGTTCTGTTCTTATCACTTCACCAAACGGTAAGAGGTCACCCGGTGTAAAACAGTCTTGAGAGGTTGTTCTGGGTAGACAGAACCAACCGGGATGTTACCGTATCGAGTATCAAAGTAACTCAATCTGTTACGATACTAGGTTCACTAGTCAAACCAATCAAAAAAAATTAACAAAAAAGGAAAGACGGGAGACTACCCATTCCTATCCTCCGAACACCTTCTAAGGGTTACCCTCCCTGACCGATATCTCCTTAGACCCAGAACGAGACTACCCGCCCCAGTACAAGACATTTAGAAATTAGGTTAAAAGACAACTAAGTACCTCGACACCAGGGAGAGACATCAGACCGGACTCCGGTTTGATATCATCTCCATTACCATCATTACCGTTGGAGGAAGTGTTCCTGAACGGTTCTGACAACACGAGTCAAGGGGACTGGGGTGTCGTCCGGTGACAGTTGGGTACGGAGGTGACCTCTGGTGACCTGTGAGTGTCCCTATAGACCGAGTCAGAGAACACCCCAGCGACCAGGAAAGAGGACCCAGGACAACGTGTGTTCCAAAACAAATACGGGAGGTTCTCAGACAAAGGGGTTAGGACACCATCAAGACATTAGTTTAGGGTGACCAGAAGTTTCAGTTTAGGGACCACCAAGAGTTAGGGAAACGTCTAGGGGTCCAACCCTTTAGACAAAACCCGGGATCTTGAAATTGTTGTCACTCCCTTGAAGAAACCATATTAACAACGACGAGGATCTAAACCAACCGAGGTATATAAAACTAAAAAAAAAAGTGGTCGATATCTCCACTCACGACGAAAACCGTGAATACTTAAAGATACAATGAAGTCTCAAGAAAAGACTAGAAAGTTTGAAGGTTATAGTCCCATTTATCTAAAGGAAACAAACTTCATACGTTACAAAAAGACTTTGTATAAGATTCATTTTGTATAAGATTCTACCCCCAGAATCATGTATAAATATGGAAGATATTAAAGTTTAATAATAAATTCACTTGTTTCTTTCCATTATGAACCGTTACCACAACCGTTTATTACAATCGAGATTTAACTTTAAACCCCCATTATAAAACCTAAGTCCTTTTTCTCACCTTCTTCCCGATTTTTATTACACTTTAAGACCTCAATAACCCGAATTAGTTCTTTGAGACTTACGTCTTCCTTACAGAAGGTCACCTTAAGGGTATTATAATGTATTACGACACGACACAACACAATTCAGTGAAGTTAACTTTCCTGACTACGACTTCGAGATTATGAAACCGATGGAATACACTTCCCACCTGAATAACTTTTTCTGGGAGTACGACCCTTTCTCACTTCCGTTTTTTGCCTTCAGCCACCGTCGTCTACTCTACCAATCTATTTAGTGACTGAGTTCCCTGTATGTAAACTCGTTTGAGACCCTCTATCACCTTCTGTATCTTCGGACCGTACGACATGAGGTACTCCAGTGTCTTCAATCTCTGATGACTTGTCGTCGTTGTAACGAATACCGACGAAAACATGATATTTCAATGATAAATCGGGAAATAACTTTTTTTAATCGTTGCACCAACTGTCATATAGGTGCTCATTTAATACCACGATATACGTAACTTGTTTCAAATAAGGGGTCTAATTAAGGTTTATAATCTGGACCACGTTCTCAAATGTGTCTATTCTGTAACTTTCAAAGTAAGTGGTGTCTAAAGTAAACCCCCGACGTTGTCCGACTTGTACTTTCTACTTCAGGTGACTGTATTCGGCAACGATTACTACCTATAGTACTGTAGACCTTTCAATTCTATAGTGTTTTTACTATAATTATTATCAATTATTAGTCAAGTCAAGTCAGCGAGTCAACACAGACTGACAAACACTGGCGTACTTAGCGTCGTACGGTCCGGAGGGACAGGTAGTGGTTGCGAACCTTAAGTGAGTCTGAGTGTAGGTAACTCAGTCACTACGGTAGGTCGGTAGAGTAGGAGACAACAGGGGAAGAGGAGGACGGGGGTTGGGGAGGGTCGTAGTCTCAGAAAAGGTTACTCAGTTGAGAAGCGTACTCCACCGGTTTCATGATCAATTTTTATTTAACCCAATTTAGTGACTTTAATTTCTTAGTAAAACAGGAGGTTCCAATCGTGTGCAACATTTTTCCACCGTGTCTGTTGACTTCTAAATTTGACCGTTTAACTTAGATTTGAAAAAGATAGAGCGTACAGTACTTTCTATATTTGTTGAGTTACGTTAGACATTTTCTTAAGAACTATCACATTTTTTATCGATATGTAGATAATCTTATTCTTTAGTAAAAAGAGTGACCCGTACACTTAACCTAAGTCGTCAAATTTTTCTTTCCCCCTGTCAGAAACTTAAGATATAATTATAGGTGAATCTTTACTTGAATGTCACACTTTCTAAATTTGAAAAACCATAGACATTAACAGGAAGTTGTATTAAGTATTCTCGTATTATACATTGTCTTATCCGTCAATCCTGTTCTGCTATGTGAATCACTCCCTTTGACTAAGTTCACCTTTACAATGGGTTAAATTTTTATGTCACCTCTGTCATTTATCGTCTAGTGTTTAACGTCCTTTGAGTTAATAATTGATTAATTTCGTTAAGACTTTAAATCCATTTTTATTTCTATTCATTCTGTTTCTCACTTCTATTAATCTATCTGGAGACACATAATTGACAATGACCTTAAGGTTTGAGTTCCTAAATGACGAATAAACTGTTAAAGTGAACTTATAGATTATTCCTAGAGTTTAAATTGTTATAGTTGTGTTTTAATAAACATGGTGGGTTTAGTGGTGACGGAGGGACCAGGTCCAGTTATAGAAGTGAGTAAACTTGACTATACTTGCGGAAGAACGTTAGTAAGGACGAAGGTGAAGACAGGAAGTTATGTAAGAGGTGTACCGTTAGTCTTACTAGAAAATTTTTACATTTAGTCTAGATGGTGACAGGATGTTTTTAGGAATTAATCAAGGAAGACCTTTTTATTTGACATCCTTAGACTTCCGTCACTACACCATCTAAAATTAAAGTACTCACGAGGGAATTTTGTACACCCGTTCCTATCGTTTTGGGGTTTGGGTGTGTGTTATACATTTTGTTTCGATTTACAATTGTATAAGGATGTTTGGAGTTTTATATTAGTCCGCCACTTTTTGACGATTCTCGAATTCTTGGTCTAAATAGTCGTAAATGTGTCTTCCCTCATGTCATAGTTTGTTTTGACTTTTCTCGTGTTCTTCAGGAGTGACCTTTCGTACCACTTCGGTAAAACTACTACCGTCGACTCTTACTCTATCTACTCAATTTGGGTCAGGTTAATCCTCTACTCACTTCCTAAGTTCACCGGTAAAAGGAAAGTCTATTCGTCTCGTAGTGTATTCTCCTACATTTGTTTGTACGCATTTTGGCAATTTCTCTCGTTTCTACTGAGTTTTGTCCACTCGTGTGTCTTTCAGTCCCTTTAGACTTTTTAAAGTTGAAAAACTCAACTTTTTATTGATTTTATATTTCGTTTTACATACAAAATTTCTTGACTTCTATCCTAGTTATTTGTCATTATACCTACAGTTCTTTAATAGGTGTCACGTCGTCTTCAGTGATTTCTCTAATTTTATCTTATACAGATTAACAAGTTCTTTATCTCCTGTCTCTTGTACTCCCTCTCTATTTACGTTTCACTATACTGAAGTGTAAAAGTATTGACTTATTTCTTCCTTATTAATCTACGTCCGTAGGATATGTGTGTGTTTTCTCTTCTGAATTTCTTTCGTTTGAGGTGTAGATTAGTTTGACCTCATTTAGAGGACTTGTGGTTTTGTTACCCATTTTTACTAGTCACCCTTTGTAGATTCGTGAATATTTCTTTGGTGTTGACATAGTTGAGAATTTTATGATCCTTTTTTATCACCGTTGAATCTTAAATATGAGTCGATTTGATAGTACAATTTTGGTTATTTTATTGGTTTAGTTTATTTTTATCTTAGAAGTCAGTTTAGGTTTAAATGGTTGGATCAAAACGTCTTGATAATTATGGAGGACATAACGGATACCTCTTATTGTAACTTAGGTTATTCGTACCTTGAATTTTGACTATACTTGTATTTAACGATAATATATAATTTTTTTACAAATTCTAAATGTAGTAAACGTGGTCTTTAAAGAATGAATAATCAAAATAGGGTTATTAAAACAGTACCTATACACGTTTACAAACGGATATTACAAAAATAAAAGGATTAGAATTTTAATCTTTATAAAAACTGTAAGTTATTTTCCTTGAACCTTTTATAATTTTACAATATGGTAGAAATTAGTACAAAAATATCTCTCTGTAGACAGATTTCCGGACTTATACATAGTTTCAACATAATAAAAGTTTACTTCAGATATGATGAAATATTTCAAACTTATATTAAAATAACTTTATAATGATCTCCGTATATAAAGTTTTATAATTTTTAATAAAAACAGTTACCTTAAAGTTTAACGTAAAAACACGGACTGACATAGAATTTTAATTAAGATGTTAATGGTAAACGAAAATATGAGTCTTCTTTATAATAGTTTTTATTCACAATAGAAACATATATTTATATCGGAGTCAAAAACTTTGACACTTGTGTATCTTGAACTTCTTCCGTAGATTCTGGTACTTGATTGACAGAAATAATCGAACACTCACTTCCTTCACAATTTTCTCAAAAAGACGTCACCTGATACTGGAAATGAGAGTGTACTAATTCATATTTTTACACACTCCGTCCTCCTCTTTTTGACTCTTCTTATCCTATTAGTCCCTTTAACTTCCGACAAATATTCCCTTGACACATATAAGATTGATTGAAGTTCTATATTATTGAATAGGTCTCCAGAAGTTACATTCGTATATATATGACTGAAAATCATTTACGATATAAACTACTAACGATGACAAAGAAAGATAAATAAATTCAAAAGGAACGTTTATCTTGAACGTTATTAAAAAATAACGTACTGGTTCTTTCTTTAATCCGATGGTCAAAGTTAACTCTAATATTTACCTAAAGTTTCATGGTTTTTATACACTATAGAATATTAAAAAAGAATTTTAATCAGGTATATACTTATATTTAGATCCGTATTTGTAATATAATTTTTCAGTATGAACGTTTATTTTCTCTAAAAGGGAAAATATATTGAAAAGGTTAACCATTTAGACGTCGAAACGTCACAATGTGTTTTATAACATGACTAAAATTTCATGTTACCAATCCTTAGTGATGTCACAAATTTGTCTGTCCCATACATACTACATGTGTGTAGAGGGGGACGTTTGTCGTAGTTTTAACGTTGATCGATAACTTGTTGGTAGGTGTCCTCCTACGACTTTGAGTTTTTTTATTTATTTATTTATTTTATTTCCTTGACGTAACTTTCTATTTCTTCGAAGTCGTTCCACCATCTCCTCGTGTTAGTACTGTTTGAGTTTAGAGTAAGGGTGGTCCACCCACTTGGTGTTTGACCTCTTGTTATTATATTTTCTTCACAAGGATGAGAACACTTCCTAGACTCGGGGTGTAGTCAGAAGAGTCAGAACCTCAGGTCGTCTTCTTCCTTAAAGGTCTCTTAGACTGAAACTTCGGTCGTCCTAAACTAACGTACTGAAGGTGTCCTGACTCCCTTTGTCTCTGAGGTCAGAACTTCTCGTGTTTGTTTTAAAACACACGTGGTTCTGGGTCTCCTTTCCTCGTCACTGGGATATCCTTTGACTTCGTTTTGATGGACAATCACAACCTCCCAGAGGACACCTCCACACCCCGTCAACTCTGAGTGGTGTCCCCGTCCCCGAGTGGTATCCCCGTCCCTGTGACTGTTTTTGTTAGACCTTTCTAGGGGAAATCGTATTCGGTAGAACCTCAAGTGGTAATTGGGATGTTCAGAAGGGACCACCGAGTCTCCTATTTTACAGACGGACGTTACGTCCTCTGGACCCAACCTAGGCACCCAGCCCTTATAGGGGATCTCCTCCTTTACCGTCGGGTGAAGTCATAAGAGTGGACCTTTTAGGGTACCTTCTCTTCGGACCACTCCATGTCAGGTACCCCAGTGTTTCTCAGTCCGTGTTGACTCCCTGAAGTGAAAGTGAAAAGTCTCGGACGTCTGGAGTCCGGACTCAATAGAGTCCGGTTTGTTGACGTTTACTCTCTCGTGTTGGTGTGGGTAGTCGTGTGTTAACTTAATTTCGAAATGACTCGTTCCGGGACGGGTGGTCTTCTCTCGGTATAAAAGGGTGTTGGTTAGGAGTAAATCTCCAATTTCGTAGACTGAGGTTACGTCCTCTGGACCCAAACTAGAGACCCAGCCCTTCTAGGGGACCTCTTCCTTTATCGTTGGGTGAGGTCATAAGAACGGACCTCTTAGAGTACCTGTCTCCTCGGACGATCCGATGTCAGGTACCCCAGCGTTTCTCAGCCTGTACTGACTCGCTGAAGTGAAAGTGAAAGTTAGGAGTAAACCTTCAAATGTATTCGGAGAATCGGAGGAGGTAATTTTTGTCTGTCTTCTTCTTTCTTTTTGATGTCAGAGTGTCACCGATTTTGTTTTCGGTGTAATGTCTTTCAATTAGTCCCACTTTTTCATCTTTCAATACAAGGTCTGTAATCGTTCCTCTCTATTCTTTCGGAAAGAGTCACTAGTTATGTTTCTTTATCTCCTTCTGTTATCTTACCTTTTCTGATCTCTAGTGAAGTTCTTTTAATCTCTATGGTTCCCTTGTAAAGTACGTTTCTACCTATGTTGTTTCCTGTATTACCTGGATTGTCTTCGTCTTCTATAATTCTTCTCCACCGTCCTTATGTGTCTTCTTGATATGTTTTTTCTGAAATACTGGGTCTATTAGTACTACAACACTGATGAGTGGTTCTCGGTCTGTTCATCAGTTCACCCGGAATCCTTCGTAGTGATACTTGTTTCGATCACCTCCACCACCTTAAGGTCAACTCGACAAAGTTTAGGATTTTCTACGACGACACTGTCACGAAGTGAGTTATAAGGTCGTTTAAACCTTTTGAGTCGTTACCGGTGTCCTGACCTTTTCCAGTCAAAAGTAAGGTTAAGGTTTCTTTCCGTTACTGTTTCTTACGAGTTTGATGACGTGTTGACGTGAGTAGAGTGTGCGATCGTTTCATTACGAGTTTTAAGAGGTTCTATCAGAAGTTATTAGGTACTTGACTTTTGAAGGGCTACAAGTTCAACCTAAACCTTTTCCGTCTCCTTAGTCTCTAGTTTAACGGTTGTAGGCAACCTAGTAGCTCTTTCTTTCTCTCAAGGTCTTCTTGTAGATGAAGACGAAATAAGTGATACGGTTTCGATAACTGACACACCCAGTTTTATTTGACGCCTTTTAAGACTTTCTTTACCCTTATGGTCTGGTGGACTGGACAAAGAACTCTATAGACACCCAGTCCTTCGTTGTCAATCTTGTCTGACCAAGGTCTAACCTTTTCCTCATGCAGTTCCGACATATAACAGTGGGATTAATAAATTGAGTATACTTCTCATGTAGTACTCTTTACGACCCGATCTACTTCTTTTTTGACCTTAGTTCTAAAGACCCTCTTTATAGTTATTGGAGTCTATCCACCTACTGTGGTGGGATTCCGTCCTTCGTTCCTTCTTGATTTCTTGGAGAACTACTTTCACTTTCTCCTCTCACTTTTTCAACCGAATTTTGAGTTGTAAACCTTTTAATTCTAGTACCTTAGACAAAAGTAGTGAAGTACCGTTTAACTGCACCTTTGTCACCAACTGAAATAAAAAAACCCAAGGTTTTAACGACGTCTACCACTGACGTCGGTATTTTAATTTTCTGAGAACGAGGAAACTTCTTTTCAATACTGGTTGGATCTGTCGTATCATTTTTCGTCTCTGTAACGGTTGTTTCCGGGTAGATAAGTTTCGATACCAAAAAGGTCATAGTACATACCTACACTCTCAACCCGATATTTCTTTCGACTCACGGTTTCTTAACTACGAAAACTTGACACCACAACTTCTTCTGAGGTCTCTCAGGAAACCTGACGTTCCTCTAGGTTGGGTAGGTAGGATTTCCTTTAGTCAGGACTTATAAGAAACCTTCCTGACTACGACTTCGACTTTGAGGTTATGTAACCGGTAGACTAACCTTCTTGACTGAGTGAACTTTTCTGGGACTATAACCCTTTCTAACTTCAGTCTTTCTCTTCACGTACTGTCATACTCTACCAATCTACCGTAGTGGCTGAGTCACCTGTACTCAAAGCCATCCCAGACCCTCAACCACTACCTGTCCCTCCGGACCACACGACGGCAGGGACCTAAGCGTTTGTCAACCTGTGTGGACTCACTGACTTGACTTGACTTGACTTGATACAAGGTCTATATTAGGGTCTTTTTTTTAATTTACTTCCCTGGTCTATTTTAGGGTCTTTCAGTTGATTTACTTCACCTCTATCCGTTTAATGGTCTCTGTTTTAAGTCTTGTTACTATTACTTCTACTAGGTCCTAGAGTCCTTTTGTGACCTCTTCTACGGTTTTTATAGATGGTTTCTATATTTTCTTGATTCATTGTTTGTTTGTCTCTACTTTTTATGTAATCTTCCTTAGTTGTCGTCTTATTGACTCTCTTACCTATTTACTGGACCTCCTCTTTTACCACCTTTACTTTAGCAGTATCTTCTCTCATATCTTTTTTCTTACTCTATCGGATTCTGGTGAGACTTTGTTTCAATTTACGTGGCTGTAAACATAATATCCCTAGGGTCTTCCTCTTCACTCTCTTTCCTGGACTTTTTTATAGACTTCCCTATTGTCGATTTTTGAAAGGATATACCCTTTCCTTTAACAGTTGGTTCAGGTCCTTCGTGTTTCTCAGGGTCCGTCCTATTTGGGTTCCTCCTTGTGTACCTCTATGTATCATTAGTTTGACTTTTTTAATTTCTGTTTCTATTTTATGATTTTTGTTCCCCATTCACTGTTGTACGTTCCCTTGAGGGTAATCCGATTGTCGAATAAAGAGCTCTCTTTGAGATGTTCGGTCCTTTCTCACCATACTATATAAATTTCACTACCTTTTCTTCTTGGATGATGGTTCTTTTTACATGGGTCGTTCTGAGAGTAAGTCTAAACTACCTCTTTAATTTCCTAAAGAACTGTTCGTTTTCAATTCTCTTTAATCGTGGTGGTTTGTTCAAAATGTTGTTTATGATTTCATTGAAGAGATACGTCCTTTGTGATCTCTTCCCTTTCTGGTTCTCTTTTATTTGGGTTTTGTTAATTCTTTAGTAATTATCCTAGTTTACATGGCTCGTTTTCTGTATCTGGATAACACGTACATCCGTGAAGGTGAATGGTATAGTGAGACGAACTGGGGGTTTTAACATTCATTAATAAAATATAACAATCTATTAACACAAGGGTAATACCGAATGTCAACATTAGTAGAAAATAAAAATTAGACCGATAACTAACACTTTTGACTATTTGTATTAAATGATAACACTAATACATTGATTATGAGTGAATTTTGGTAAAACAATACTAACCCGTTGTCTTTTTATTATCTTTCATATAAAGTTCATTACTTTTTCTTCTTGAATTTTGGTTCTTATGGAATGGTTCGTTCTATGAGTTAGTCTAGACTACCTCTTTATTTTTAGAAATGTCTGTTCGTCTTAATTCTCTTAAGTCGTGGTGATTTAGTGTCTTGACTTCACTGAATAGTACGTGTGTCCGTTTGGTCAAAATGTTGTGTATGTTTCCTTGAAGAGATCGGTTCTTCCTGTTTTCTTCCTTTTCTAGATTTTTTGATTTGGTGTTTGTTACTTGTTTTGTCATCATCCCAATATGTACAGTTATTAGTGGAATTTAGATTTACCCAATTTACGTGGTTGGTTTTCTGCATCTGACGCACCTACGTTTTTGTTCTGGGTATATATACAACAGATGTTCTCTGGGTGGAGTCTGGACTTTCATTCCCCTACCCTGTTCCATAAAATGTGTCTACCTTTATTATTCTTTCGGCCTCATCGTTGTGAGTGTAGTCTTTTTTTATCTGAAACTTTGTTTCTGACAATATTCTCTGTTTCTTCCTGTGATGTATTACTAGTTATCAAGTTAGGATCTTATATATTGTTAATATTTATAGTCAAGTCAAGTCAACGAGTCAACACAGACTGAGAAACGTTGGGGTACCTGACGTCGTACTGTCCGGAGGGACAGGTAGTGGTTTAGGACCTCAAACGAATTTAAGTACAGGTAACTCAGTTACTACGGTAGGTCGGTAGAGTAGGAGACAACGGGGGAAGAGGAGGACGGAAGTTAGAAAGGATCGTAGTCCCAGAAAAGGTTACCCGGTCGAGAAGTGTAACCCACCGGTTTCATAACCTCAAAGTCGAAGTCGTAGTCAGGAAGGTTACTTATGGGTCCTGACTAGAAGAAATCCTAGAAGAATGTCATTTTCCCTGAGAGTTCTCAGAAGAGGTTGTGGTGTCAAGTTTTCGTAGTTAAAGAACTACGAGTCGAAAAAAGTGTCAGGTTGAGATCGTAGGTATGTACTGGAGACCCTTTTAGTATCGGAACTGATCTGCCTGGAAACAACCGATTCATTACATATACGTGGGTTATACCCTTGTGTAGTTATACATTCCGTCAATGATTGTTTGTATTTCCCTCTTTTCAACTTTCGTAAGGGAGATTCTGTCCCTTGTTCTGTTCCTACAGGTGATAGTAGTAAAAATAAGTTACATTAAAACCTTCAGGATCGATGTTATGTCCTTAGTCTCTTCTTATTCCTATTACCCTTGAGTCTAACCTTCTCTTCAATTTAACAAAAGTCTACTGTACGATGATGTGAATCTTCTAGGATTTGTACGATGGTCTTTTGACAATCTTGAACTTAGTTAAACCATTTCAATATCCAATGTTTTAATTATGTGTCTTTAAACAACGTAAAGATATGTGATTGTTACTTTCTAGTCTTTCTCTTTAAGTTGTTCGTTATGGTAAATGGTAATAGTTCTTCTTATTTTATCCCTCCATCCTCCCTCTAAGTTCTCCCTCCCCTGTATGTATGTGGCTACCAATTAAGTACAACTACATGCTGTCTTTAGTTTGGCTATAACATTTAGATAGTATTTAGTTATTTTTACTTATTTATAAATTTTTTAACTTTGTACTGTTTCTTTTCGAATTGTTTGTTTGTTTGTTTTTTTCTTATTTTATGAATTCTTATTTGGATGGATTCCTCTTTTTTAGGACATGAGGTTTTCGATATCCTTCAACTACTTTCTATAGTTTCTTCTGTAATTTTCCACCTTTCTGTACGGTATATACAAAACCTTCCTAGATATAACAATTTTACTGATATGTCTAAGTTACATTAGGGACAGTTTAATGGTTACCGTAAAAAGTGTCTTGATCTTGTTTTTCGGAGTTTTAAAAATACCTCTGTACTTTCTGGTACTTATCGGTTTCGTTATGACTTTTTCTTTTAGTCCTTGATTCCTTAGTCAGAAGAACTTAAGTCTGATATGATTTTTTGATATCAGTAGTTTTGTCATGTCACGATCGCGTTTTTATTTTCATATCTAGTTCCTTGTCAAATCTTTTGGGTCTTTGTTCGGGTCCGTGGATACCGGTTAAGTAGATACTGTTTCCTCCGTTCTGATATGTTACAACTTTTCTGTCAGAGAAGTTGTTTTCAAAGACTCTTTTGATATATCGGTGTACAATTTTTTTATTTATTTATTTATTACTAAATTTCTAGATTTACACTTCTGGTCTGTGATACTTTGAGAATCTCCTTTGGTACGTGTTTTGTGAGAAATTGTATATAGTGTTGTTGTAGCAAAAGTTAGACAGAGGGTCTTATTACTTTTATTTTCGTTTTTATTTCTTTATACTGGATGAATTTGAGTTTTCGAAAAAGTGTTTCCTTTGGTATTTGTTTTACTTTTCTGTTAGGTGTCTAACCCTCTTTTATAAACCTTTACTACACTGACTATTCCCTATTCGTAGATTTTATATGTGTGTCAAATATTACGAATTATCGTAGTTTTGTTTTTTGAGAGAGTTTTTACCCGTCTTCTAGACTTATCGGTAAAGAGGTTTCTCATTTATCTCGACCGGTTATCTGTATACTTTTCTACAACTTGTAGTCAAGTCAAGTCATCAATTCAGTACAGGCTGAGAAACACTGGGGTACTTGACGTCGTGTGGTCCGGAGGGACAGGTAGTGGTTGAGGGTCTCAAGTGAGTCTAAGTGCAGGTAGCTCAGTCACTACGGTAGGTCGGTAGAGTAGGACCCAGCAGGGGAAGAGGAGGACGGGGGTTAGGGAGGGTCGTAGTTTCAGAAAAGGTTACTCAGTTGAAAAACGTATTCCACCGGTTTCATGACCTCAAAGTCGAAATCGTAGTAAGGAAGGTTTCTTTAGGGTCCCGACTAGAGGAAGTCTTACCTGACCAACCTAGAGGAACATCAGGTTCCCTGAGAGTTCTCAGAAGAGGTTGTGGTGTCAAGTTTTCGTAGTTAAGAAGTCACGAGACGAAAGAAGTGTCAGGTTGAGAGTATAGGTATGTACTGNCGGTTTCATGACCTCAAAGTCGAAATCGTAGTAAGGAAGGTTTCTTTAGGGTCCCGACTAGAGGAAGTCTTACCTGACCAACCTAGAGGAACATCAGGTTCCCTGAGAGTTCTCAGAAGAGGTTGTGGTGTCAAGTTTTCGTATTTAAGAAGTCACGAGACGAAAGAAGTGTCAGGTTGAGAGTATAGGTATGTACTGGTGTCCTTTTTGGTATCGGAACTGATCTTCCTGGAATCAGCCGTTTCATTACAGAGACGAAAACTTATACGATAGATCCAACCAGTATTGAAAAGAAGGTTCCTCATTCGCAGAAAATTGAAGTACCGACGTCCGTGGTAGACGTCACTAAAACCTGGGGGGTTTTTATTTCAGACTGTGACAAAGGTGACAAAGGGTTAGATAAAGGGTACTTCACTACCCTGGCCTATGCTACTAGAAACAAAAGACTTACAACTCGAAATTCAGTTGAAAAAGTGAGAGAAGAAAGTGAAAGTAGTTCTCCGAAAAATCAAGGAGAAGTGAAAGACGGTATTCCCACCACAGTAGACGTATAGACTCCAATAACTATAAAGAGGGCCGTTAGAACTAAGGTCGAACACAAAGAAAGTCAGATCGCAAAGAGTACTACATAAGACGTAT